>JAYESA010000005.1:145382771-145549018 GCA_036927795.1 Iris macrosiphon | reverse complement strand
CCTCTCAAGGGTAGCCCTAAGGTCTAGGAAGGTTCTAAACTACTAATTACACTATATTAGAGTAATTACTAAGAGAAAACTTAGGGTTTACCTCTTGGGAGTTGGAATCCCAAGACCAAAGTCTCCAAAAAGCCCCAAATTTACCATACCAAGCCTCCAAGCCTCTAAATCAAGCTCCTACACCAAATCTAGGCTCTACGCACCTAGGTTAGAAGAAAATAGAAGGTTAAGGTTTGCATCTATGGAAGAAATAAATGAAGAAAGAGAGGGAAGTGGAGAAAACTTACTTGAATTTGGAAGAAGAAATAAATGGAAGAAGAGAAAAAAAGAATGGAGAGTGAGAAATGAAGAAGAAGAAGAAATGAAATAGAATGGGGGGGGGGGGGTAAGCCGACCATGTAGGAATTATGTTAGGGTTTGGGTTTGTGTTTAGTATAAAGACCAAAACACCACTCTCTTAAGTCATGCTAAAATAGGGTTTGGATTTGGGGTTCCAAATGAACTCTAATTAATCCCTAATCACTCCCACTAACTAATTAAAATATAAATAACTATTCTAAGCCAATAAATAAGTCTGACAAGGGTGTTGGTTGGGTCGGACATGGGTCTACTAGGGTCTGACATGGGTCCAGACTAGCCAAAACCCTAAAATAACTAATAAAAATAAATACAACCAAATAATTAAATATTAATACAAATATTTATGATCAATACACAATTTACCAAATTAAAATAAAAAAATACACTGCCCTGGAAATGGGGTAGTGACACATCGATCCCCGGCCTTCGAGCCCCCGGTGACCCCCTATTCGACCTACAAGCCCCGCAACCCCCAGACGCGGCTCCTGCCCCTCCGACGCGGATGCTCTCCTCTGACGTAGTCCTCCTCCGTCGACCCCTCCCTCAGGCGCTCCTCCTCCCTTCCTCCGGCTCCCCTCCTCCTCACCCAGTAAGCTCCTTTCGTTGTCTCTCTTTGTCTTTCTCTCTCTCTCTCTGTCTCTCTAGGGCTTTCAAAGACTCCACCCGGACACACGAACACACACACACACACACACACACACACGCACTGTCACTGACATACGGACATACACGTACACTGAGATGGTGATGTGTGTGGAATTGGATTGGGAGTTGTGTGTGGAACTCAGACAAGGACACACAGACACACACACATACGGACACACATACACACTGAGATGGTGTTATGGGTGGAACTCAGACATGGACACACAAAAAGATACTGAGATGGTATTTTCTACAATATCCGATATGACACGGACACAGGTAAACCCTTACCCTATCTAACCGTATCTGACACGACACATACAAAGACACAGACACAGACACGTAACACAAACATAGACACTACACAATATGACACATTCACACGCACACACACAGATGGGACACATTCATACTGATATAACACATACAAGCTGACACGATACACCGACACCGACACACTTTTCTTCCAAAATAGTGTTGCATGTGTGTATTTGTGTATTTGTGTTGCATTTGGTTATATATGTATGACGGGCCCTATGTGTCGCATTTGGTTATATGTATATTTGTGTTGCAAAATAGTTTAAGGTGTCAACTTGTGACTTTGATTGTGCCTATGTTGGTAACCTATGTTCGCAATCTATCTTATATATATATATATATATATATATATATAAGTCTAGAATAGTTGTGACTAAGATCGTGCCTATATTGGATACTCCGAAATCAAGTGTCCATTTGAGCCATTATCTAAAAACTAAATTTACACGACATAGACACAAACACACTGACACTTATAATTAGATATAAGTTATTTTGTATTACTAGTTACTGAATGTTCATGATGGTCGAAGTCTTGTTTCCTTAACCCATGACAGCTTAACTGCATCACACTTACACACAATAGGTTGAGTTTTCTTCTGGTACTTTTGGTGTCTTTACTAGGATGTTCAATATTATGGAAGAAAGACTCTTGATAAACATTTTTGTGCATAAAATTTACTAGGATATTCAATATTACGGAAGAAAGACTTAAACCTAGAGTACTCCTTGTGTATTTATTTTATCATCTTGTGTTACTATCTGGTATGATAGGATGACGCGGTTCATTCAGAGTTAGATCCTCTAGACGGAGTTATCCTCTGGTACCGGCTACTGGTTTCGGATCCTCGTCGCAGATTACTCCAGTATACCGAACAGTCATTTCTTTGACTCCGTCGACGGGACATGGTAGTACTCCTAGGATGAGCAGTTCTAGGCCTAAGACTACTCCTCCTTCCAACCTTCCTCCTGCTGACGACACCATAGAGACAAAGGAGTAGATAGAGGAGGTTGAGCCGACTTCGTTTGCCATGATCAGAGCTATCCTCCATGCACGCCTCCAAATAAGACGAGGATAAAGATTTGGAGGGACGGGCCTAGCAAGTAAGTTAAATAGTTAATATTTTCTAAATGATTATATCTATATATTCATGAATTTAATTATCGTCGTATAGATATCGTCCCTCGACTGTACATCGAGCACTGAGATATTTTCTAAAGCAGAACTATGGTGGGCCTTGGATCAACTACTCAGATGCTCCTTAAGATAGGAAAGCATTTTGGTTTGTCCACTTCAAGATAAAAATATATTTACTTTTAATATCAATAAACATTTATGCATATTATATAACTCTCTACTTTACTTCTTATAGAAAATTAATTTCTATCCACCACACCAGACTGAGAAGATCGAGGAGTAGTTTTCTTCCATCGCCACCCAGCTGATCCGTGATACGATCAAGGACCAGAAGGCTCGTGAACACTCCAGGCAACCGACCCATGGTTAGATCACGCCTGAAAAGTGGACTTCGATGACGGCAAGATTTGACGAACCCAGGTACAAGGAAAGGTTGGAGAAGGCAAAGGCGTAGGTCGAAGGTAGAAAAATAGTATGGTTGCTCGATTACCATGATATAATATTTCTGTCGTCTGGTATGTATTCTTTTAAATATATATTATTTTAATAAAAGTAGGATAAGATGTTTAATTTTAATAATAAATAATATAATTTTCAACAGGTACAGAGGGGTGAGGACGCCAACATGGTAACCGTCTTCCTGGCTACCCATCGAAAGGGCGAAAAGCTCATCGATGAGAAGTCCACGCAGACCTATGTACGTTTTACTACCTTGTGTTAGTTTTAATATAACTTAGAAAATATGCAAATAAATATTTATATAGTTAGTAATAAGTAACTTAGATGTTAGCAACCACTTTTCTAAGATGAGTATCTTAAAGTACGTGAGCGGGCGATTGCTACTGCACCTGCAGAGGGAGGGGCTGGTACTTCCTTGTAGCCCTCTACAGCTTCGTCGGTGGATGAGCTCTTGATGACCGTCGTTGGTGGTCTTCAGAAAAATCTCAAGTGCATATGTTACTAACAATGATTTGTTATAACCCTATTTAGCAAACGATAGTAAGCTAAAGGTTATGATTAGCCTTGATTGACTGATTGATTGTCTAGTCTTGTTCAGGTCTTGTTCCAGTTTATTATTCCCATACTATTCCAGTTACTATTCATAATTTACTTCACATGTTTAGTTTCTTGTTCTTGCCATGTCCCGATCCCAACATGCTCATGTTCATGTTAGTTATCTTAAATGTTTATACCAGTTTACCTTATATACTTTAATGTCACTACCACATTTTTTAGGAAAGGGTATTTTAGTCTTTTTTTATTTAATTAAATATTGTGCATGGTAAATAATTATTTATTGTATTATTTAATTGTTGTTAGATATTATTTAATTATTTTGGACTTATATTAGTGGACCCAACTAGTTTTAGTTTAGACCCATGGACCAACATGAATTAATTAGTTAGACTAGGCCCATTTAGAAAGGCCATTGTTAAGAAGATGGATTAAATTAATTAAATTATTAGACTAGAAGCTTCCTTCCTTAATTATTTTTTCATGAGAGGCCCCAAGGGGTACATTGGACATTTTATAATTGCTTGGGGAAGGGGTAAGGCTGGCCTATATTAGAGGGGGGGGAATTCTCTCTCCTCTCATTCTCATTCCAAATCTAGATCTAGAATTTCCCACTCCCAAATTTCTTTCATTTCTATTCCAATTCTCCATCAAATTCATTCCAAATTCTTCCCAATTCACCATTAGAAAGTTGATAAGCAAGGATCTAAAAGGAGGAAGCAAGGATCTACAAAGAGGAGCAAGGATCTACAATTTGGAAGCAATTTTATCTCAATTGGAGGTTTCATTGGGAATCCATCTCTTAATAGGTATAATTCAATTTTTTCCCCTTAAAATAACTTTTAAATCTGAGATTTAATCATGTAAAATCAACCCATATGTATGTACTACCCATAGGACTTGGTTTTGTGTTCATAGGAGACCCATGGAGAAAGTTATGGTACTTTTTGTGTCAATTTTGGAGGAATTCCGAATTTACATTTTGTTGTGTGTGTCAATTGATCTTATAGATCAATTAGACATGTGCTTATGTGTTTGGGGCTAGTGTCGTGTCCATAATTGGGTATGTGTAGGTCGTATCCTAACAATTTGGTGATACGTGTCGTTTTGGGGGTTTTTCCTCCGACACGGAACTTTGTACATGTCGTATTTTGACACGGACACATAGATCTATATTTGACACTTTGATTTGTTCATAAATAATATTTGTTACTTGTTTGTGTCCTTTGGGGTACAATTGATTGTGTGTTGGACTCGTGTCGCATGCGTATCCTAGATCTAGTGGGATACGGTGTGGTACTCTCCATTTTGTGTGTTTATGTGTAGATCTAATTATTTGTGGTTTAATTCTTCAATTATAAATTATAAATATATATAGAGGTTATATATATATTTTAGTGTAATTATTATGATATTTATTGTAGCATAGATCTATGTTTTTTTTATGTGTACTAATATAATGTATAAATATATATGTAGCTTTCTTTACATGCATTTATATATGTTACAACTTGTTAATAAAATAAATTATATATAAATATTTTATAAAATATATTTATGTGTTTAAATGAGTAATTATATTAATTATAATTGTTATATAATTTTAATTGTATATTAATGAATGTATTTTTTATGTGAGCATTTAGCCATGTTAAAATATGTACATTAGTACATGGAATGTGTATTGTAGCTTTTAATATTTATTTATATGTATAGGATTATGTATATATAAGTATTTATTTATTTATTTGTTTTATATATATATATATATTGATTTATATATTTATATATATATATATATATTTATATATATTAATTGTTTTGGCGACAACAGCTATTAATGACAGATTCTGTCATTAATAAACCGTGAGCAGCAGCAGCCGCTGTAGCTATTAATGACAGAATCCTGTCATTAAATACACAGCAACGGGCAGGATTTGAACAGCTTTAGTGATGGTTTTCTGTGACAGTTGTAAACTGTCACCAATTAAGTGACAGTGGATTTATTATACAGCAGTTTGGTGACAGTTTTGCAGTGACAGTTAGAACTGTCACTATAGGGCCTGTTTATTGAAAATCAGTGTTTTAACACACTGTTTTCAGTGACAGTTAGGCAGTTTTAATTTATATTTTATATATGATAATTATATATATATATATATATATGTATATATAAATGTATTTGTGGTGAGATATAATACTAGTATTGTTATAATTTTAATTGTATAATATAATAGTTTATATATAATATATTATGTATAAGGATAAATAATATACCTATATGTATCTTGAACATTACTTTGTGTGGATACCAAGTGGGTTCAAACTATGATTCCTAATTGTTGTATTTAATATTCTATTTATTTACTTTCTTATTGATATATAGGTATTGTGAGGTTTACCTTGGATTCACGTATCCTAAGATACGGTATCCTAATATTTAAGGATGTAGTTTTATGACTTAGATTTTAGCATTTTGATCCAAGTTTTTGGTACTAGACTTGTGCAACCTAAAAATAAATAGTTGACCTTGGTTTGACCATAGTTGACTTTAGTTGACTTTAGAGTTGACCATAGTTGACTTTTGACTTAGAATTGACTTATTGACCTAGAAGTTGACTAGTTTAACTTGTTCTCTTTTTGGGACCTTGTATTGATGTTGTATTCCATATCTAGGTCTTCGAGGCACCGAGTCAGACATCTGTGAGACTGTTCATTGGACTTCAGGCGAGTACATTCTCTGATAGTTTCTCATTTATGATATCCTCTATGTTCGTTGTATCTAGTGTAGATATCCATATTTCTCTTGACACTATGGTTACACGGATTGGTATATCCGGATCTCGTCATGAGATGTTATTCCTTGGTATATGGTGTATATGGTGCAAGTATTGTTTCATTGGTTATCTTGTACATGTACAGACATCGATTCTCAGGAAGACTAGCTATCTTCTTGGGGAATCTCGTGCCATAGCATACCGTGGTTGGATCTATTATACTAGTCGGGGGTGGAGAGTATTAGTATAGATATGTGATCAATATCCCTATTGAATAAAGTACAGATTACAGAATAGTGTTGATCATACACAGCACGTATGATTAGCCAGGCCGCATTGCATCTTGCCCAAGCCGATCACATGTTAAGCTAGTACTCATACACTTAGTCATTAGTATTATTGTTCCATTGGCTTATTGTTCATTATTGTATTTATTTCCAGTATTTCCTTATTGTATATATATCTCTTATATCTATTGTGCATCTTGTTTATTCACAGCTATTTACTGTTACATAGTTTTTATCATTAATAAGAACTGCTGTTAGAGATGTACTCTGCTCCTTTTCTGACTGGATATATTTTTCCAGATGACACTGAGGAGTGGTACCCTACCTATTATGGACCCCAAGATATTGTGGGTTTAGATTCTGAGACCCTAGCTCAAGAGGAACTTATCCCAACTGAGACAGTTGACCCTGGAGTTGTAGCTTCATAGTATTCTTTGTACTGGGTTTGTCTCCAGCTTATTTTTGTATTTTCTTCAGACTCATTGATGTATTATTTTAGACTCATGAGTTGTATTGTGACTATTCTATTCTTATCTAATTCATGCTCATTTCTATCTTAGTTCTTTGATTGAGTATACTATTATTATTGGTAGTTCATTATATTGATAGATAGACTATCTAGACAGCGTTCTACCACCGATTCTGCAGCGTAGGCTGGGCGTTGTTTCCGACTAGTACCCTTACATCGGGTGCGGGTCGTGACATTTAATACTTGTTTACTTTTACATATTTTGTGATATATATTACTTTACCTTATCCTGATATATTATTTAACTTTAGTATGTTACTTTTTGCTGCTTTACAATATTATGCTATGCATGTTGGTTTTAGTTTGCCCTATGACTTCCTTATAGTATTTTTCTATTTGAGATTTTGACTCCACTGGTTTTGCATGGCTAGATTTGATAGCAGAGCTGGATGGTCTACTATATCTCTCGCTAGAAGGCGTCAACCTAGAGGACCCCCAGCCGAGTGCCTAAGTATATTTTATTCTTATTCACCTACTGACTCTGTATATTCTCTTGTGGCACTTAGCCAACGAGCACATGCTTAGCTCGTATTTTGTTCCCGATATTTCTTTCACGATGGATTATATGGTCTGTATATTCTAGACTTCAACTAGATTGATCTTATATTATTATTACACTCTTGCTATTATCTTATTTTGTATTACTCGCTTCATGATCATCTATATATTATGGTTTGAGATGCTTTACTATTGTATATGCCACGATGATCATTATCTTGCTCTTTACTATTTGCCCTTGATTGGGACACATAGGATTGCTTAACAAAGGATTAATTATTGGTTTATAGTATAATTCCCCATGTTTTTACAATCGTGACCATATCTTGGGGTACCCGAGTACTCCGATATATGTAGCTAGATTTGTCTGCCCCTGTTCTCCAGTATTCAGGTTCTAGGGCATAACTAGGAGTATAATCGATATCAAGGTAACTGAACAATCGATACTAGTACAATATAGGATGAATCTGATAAGCCAAGATCATTATCAACCAAATAGTAAGAAAAGCACAAAATGTACCACAAGACCTCACATAGAATTGGTCGTGCTAGATCGATCTATACATGTGTTATATCATGACAAAGTCATAATAATTTCCATGAAGCGATAATAAAAGACACTATTATAAAGTCATACCATTTTCTAATGATAGGCAAATTAATAATGTATTTGTTGGAGTGTCCATCTGTATACCATAAACCATGAGTGTCGAACCAAGATAATGGTATAAATATATAGGCTAAGTACAAAAAATAGTATTTGATAATATATTGGGTAGGTTTCATTGTCAATGTATAGGTTGCAAACACTTATGATCCCATCCTCTACTATACAAAAAATAGAGAGGATTTGTGCATTTTTTTTCTGGCACAGAGGTATTCATGCTATTAAATGGGAGGAGATATGCAGGCCACGTCAGGAAAGAGGAGCCGGTCTCAGATCCTGGAGAGTTCCGCAAGACATTGCAGGGATAGAATTGACCTAGAAATTTATCTCAGAAGTCTTTATGGGCTGATTGGATGGAGGGTAGATACTTAAAGGGGCAAATTTGTGGGTACATTGTGGAAATAGTAATGATTCAGTGACCTTTAAAACGATGTTACTTCACAAAGCTTCAGTGAAGTGGGAGGTGATTAGGACATTTCAGGATGGGGCGACCGCGAGACATATCAGTATCGTAGATTGATATGGGCCTCTAGTTGCAAGTCCGGTTTCTGGCCAACAGAGAGTTAGTTGTATCATGGCGGCTGGAGTATGGTAGCCGGAGCTGAATGTGTGGGCTAGACAGTTCGGGTCTTAAATCAGAGACCTACATATTGATACGAGCATGTTGGAGGACAATTCGGTATGAAAAGATTCCCTGAGCGAGAAGTTTGAATTGAGTAGACTATACATTTTTGTATAGGGTTCGCAGGAGGTTATGGTAGATGCATAATTCATTTGGGTGCAGGGGACGGCTAGAAAAATGTAGCTAGTATGTATAAGATGCGGATGGGGCCTTTACTGACCCTAGACTGGTTGGCGAGGTTCGGGTTTTGCATTGAAGGTTAGGGGTGTATATTATGCAAGAATGCATACTAATCTGTGCGTCGTATGTTCTTCAACTGTGTGATCACATCACAAATACTTATCAAGCAGGGTAGAAGGTTGAACTTGCAGTTTGATGGTGCCTGGGATATAGATGTGGTGATTACTAAGATCTGACAGATGAGAAGTAGGGGTGCGGAGTGTTTTCGAGTAGCGAGAATTGGACTATCTGCACCGGTATAACATATTTTGAAGGAATGCAATCGTCATATTATTTAGGGACTTGTGAAATCTACTATAGGGATTATTCATAAGATTGAGTATGATGTGGGAGTGCTAATGGCCAAGAAGCATAACACCATGTAATTGGTTGGGTTGTAAGTTGTTTTTATTAATACAATTTTCTTTTTCCAAAAAAAAAATATGTGTGTTTGTTTGTGTGTGTGTGTGTGTGTCATGCCCTAATCCTAAAACACGTAGAACTGGCCATGTGGCAATGACAAGCAAATACGACTATAGGAGGATCCAACCCTATTGGACCCACAAGGCGTACTCCGCAGTAATAAAGTGAACCATATTCCACAACTATTATGTATTAGACAGGTAAACTAATCTCATTATAAAAATACAAAAATCATAAACATACTGAGAAGTAGAAAGAACTAGAATAATATATATGTTAGAAATTGAAAGACAATAATAAAAATTAATCTAACATATACCATTTTGATTATAGTCTGGCGGGAACAAAACTGTTAAGACAAATATAGAAATAAAGGCTAGGTACAGGAAGGTAACTGATATCTACTACCATGATCCCAGTGAAAACTCTACCGTTGGTCATGGTACTTCTCAATAAGAATCTTGGTGTTCTTGGCTGGTGATGCTCCAGTATAAATAGTACCAGTCCGTCTCCTATGCCTAGAAGAAAATCAGGTCCTCAAAGAGGTGTAGAAATATACAAAAATATGACAAAAGTAAAAGCAGCAATATGAGCACACTCTACGAGATCCAAGGGTACAACTAATACTATATAAGTAAGTATAATATAAATTGAGGTCAACATTCGCACATGTGGGCTGTCAGTGTAACCCCATAGCTCCTTAAGGAGTCTCAAATAACTAGAATAATAATCCCATAGCTCCATTGAGAAGTCTTCCTTGAACTAGGATAATAAGTGGGTAGTCGTCGAAATGTTTAATAACTGTCTACCCCACCCAAATAAAGATGTACATGTCCTATCTGTGATATGTACAATCAAGAACCTACTATCTAATACGAGTCCATGGGATATCCAAGAGTAACCACTAGCAACCCATTAGTAAAAAAATCAATACTAAAATAAGAAATCATACTCGATAATTTATATGATAGGTCCACATCATGAATGTTCTGGCGATGAACCGGGCACAAGGGTACGTGCCTAAACATGAATCCAGGTAACCGTGTTTTGGGGTCAATACCTTATCCATGGGATAGAACAAGGTATCGAATATCACTAATCAGGTAACCTACTAATACAAGTTCTATCTAGGCTAACATCGAGCCCGATCGACACCGACGACAAATTGTAAGAAGTGATTTGTTAAACAATGTCATTATGATGCCACAAACTCATGGTAATCTCGGATACACAATCTGAGCGGCGGATTATAAAATCACATAAACTGGCTGACTCGCGGGCGCTGCGATATTAATGATCCAAAAAAAAAAATTTGCAGCAAATTTGAATGAAAATACTCTTATAGTGAAAATGTGATACTGTGAATCCCACATCATGGAGTCTTATGGCAATCCAAGGTTTGCACATAAAGTTATGACTCTATATCAGAGCAGTCAAAATGAAAAATCAACATGAATATTGGCAAAATTCTTCATACTCGGATGACGATCCTCGAATTAGTAACCTCGCACATATTAGGGATACTATTACACGTGTCTTTGATTTAGCGATGTGTGATGTGGATCTCTAGTTTAGGAGGACGACACCAAGGAGTGGGGATGCTCCAATCATAAAAAAGGGGGAGGGGTCCCTTATTGGTTTCTAACCGGTTGGTAAGGTGCTTCATCGACGATGCTAACATCACATAGAAGGTTGCCATGGTCAAGTCAGATACATGGATTGTTTTAGCAGATCTTTGGTGGTTCAACGACGATAGGACAAGACGTTCATACTCTTGTCCTAGTGCTGCAACTAATGTTTTTGGTGTTTCTATTAGCAGGGCCTATTGAGAAGATTGGCGAAATAAGATGTTTGATGGCGGTCATAAGCGAATGGCGGAGTCGGGGTCCGCTGGGGTCAAGCTGGTACGACAACAATGGGTAGCGGTTGTCCATTCAACTGTTGTCACAACTCTTAAGTTGTTGTCGTGACAATTTGACAATAATGATTGCTATGGTGGTGGTGGTGGTGTAAGTTGTTGTCGTGACAATTTGACAATAATGATTGCTATGGTGGTGGTGGTGGTGTAAGTTGCAAATTTTTGTCATATCGTAGGTAAAACAAAAAAAAGTTAGACGGAAGTAGTAAGTTGCTAATTTTTTTGATAGTTTAAGGTCGTAACTTGTTAATAAAAGTATTTTATGATTGTAAGTTCCAAAACTACTTTAGGATAGCAAGTTCCACAAATTAATAAAGATGTCAACCAACAACGATAAATAATAATTTGTTACTATTGCGTCAAAGAATAAGATGATATTCTCATCCGCAATATGGTCAAGGGGAGGTCGATCCCATGATCCATGGAGTAACAACCAATGGCTTCATTCTTCAACTATATATAGTTATGTAAGGAAGATAAGGGTTTATATAAATTGTTGGATAATCTTATTATTGTCGTAATTATAATAATTTTTAATTTGAGAAGTTGGACTAGACGATAGTAAGAAGTTATAATTCGAAGGACATCTCGAATGTTGAAAATTTCTTGCCATAGCCAAACACACAAATCCAATTCTCGATCTAATTAAAAATAATGTGTTGTTAGTTGGATTGTCACTTAAACAGTTATGCGAGTCCATAAGTCGTCATATCTATAATAATATATATATATCTATAATAATATATATATAACAAGCTTGGGTGAGAAAGATGGTTCATGAACCGAAAATATAGAGAGCTGATGAGCCTTCGACAAAACTCTTCACACCAATGAGAATCGTTGCGTGAGCACGCCACCAGCACTTGAGCAATCCAATGACAGGAAGTCTCCATGACTCCTCTAAGTTAGAGCTGTGGAAATTTGGACCGAAACCATCGAATTGATTAGGTCCCAAACTAAGCCGAATGATTTCTAATTGAATCGATGGAGTGTTCGAATTGGGTTAGTTGGATGTTCTTAGTAATCGAACGATTTAGTTCGGCTAATAGATTGAAAATATCTTAAATTGATGAAATCGGATTAAACCAATGATCCTTTTTGTATTTTTATTATTTTGTTTTATTTTTTTATTTTTTTTATCAGAAATAAAATGATAAAACTGAAATAGTGTTTGTTGTTGATGAAATGATGAAATAATTTATTAGCAAACATATGACGAACAATTGTTAAAAATATTTAAAATTGTGTTGATTTTACATACGTTGTGTTCAAATATAAAATCGATCAGCCGAACCAAATCAAATAGAACAGAGTCGGTCGAATTCAAAACCGAACCGATCATTTGGTTGCTATAATTTTGCTGTTATTATTTTACAAGAAAATAAAAACTTAGAGCCTAAAGGATCAAGGGGGTTAATCAACTTAATCCCAATCCTGTTCATGCAGTTATTATTTTTCAAACCTACTCCCCAACTCCCTATTTAACCGCTCTCTCCCACGCTCTTCTTCTCCTCACCCAACCCTTCTCTCTCTCTCTCTCTCTCTCCCTCCCTCCCTCCCTCATTTCCCGCCACCACTGCCAATGGCTACATCTCCGATGGACTTCTCCCTCCTCCTCCTCCCCACCGCGACCATCATCTCCCCCTTGCTCTTCCTCTCCCTCACGTTCGTCTCCTTCCTCTTCTTCGCCCCCGGTGGCTTCGCTTGGTCCATCAGCCGCTCCTCGCGCCGCGAGATTCCCGGGCCGGCTGGGTCCCTCCTCTCCTTCTCCTCCCCAGTCGCGCACCGGAAGCTCTCCGAGCTCTCCCACAGCCTCGGAGCCTCCAGGCTCATGGCCTTCTCGGTCGGCCTCACCCGCTTCGTCGTCGCGAGCCGCCCCGGCACCGCCAAGGAGATCCTCAACAGCTCCGCATTCGCAGACCGCCCCGTGAAGGAGTCCGCCTACGAGCTCCTCTTCCACCGCGCCATGGGCTTCGCTCCCTTCGGGGAGTACTGGCGCAGCCTGCGCCGGATCTCCGCCACGTTCCTCTTCAGCCCGAGGAGGATCCAGGCCTTCGGCGCGCACCGGAGGGCTATCGGAGAGAGGATGGTGAGGGAAGTGAAGGAAGCCATGGCTGCCGACGGAGAGGTCGGAGTGAAGATGGTGCTGCATTTCGCGTCGCTTAACAATGTGATGGTCGGAGTGTTTGGGAGAGGATTCGACTTCGCCAAGGGGGAAGGGGTTGAGCTGGAGGCGATGGTGAGGGAGGGGTACGAGCTGCTCGGGAGCTTCAACTGGGGCGACCACTTCCCGTTGCTGGGGTGGTTGGACCTGCAAAGGGTCAGGAGGAGGTGTAGGTGCTTGGCGGGGAGAGTGGACGTATTCGTCCGGAGGATCATCGACGAGCACCGGAGGAAGAAGGAGACAGAGGAAGGAGTAGGGATTGATACTGTTGATGATGACTTTGTGGATGTGTTGCTTTCTTTGGGGAAGGAGGACAAGCTCTCTGATTCTGACATGGTTGCTGTTCTATGGGTAAGATCAAAACCGCCTTTTATTAATATGACACGATGCAACACGGATTCAAGAATAAGAGTATCTGAACTTTTATTTTCTATGTTGCACGAGTATGGATACGGATAGGAAGGAAAAAGGACACGATATACCGATAGGAACATTTTCAAATATGTTTAAGTTTAATCCCAATGTTGATGTCCGATACGAACACGACACGGATATTGACACCGTTTTTTCCATCTCCATAGTAACATAGTGTGCTTTATATGTAACTACTTTTTCAAACATGAAGACATAAACACAAACACGGCAAGTATTTTGGTGTACCCTTGCCTGCCGTGTTTGACATGACAGGACACACATATTGCACTGATATTAATTTGTTGATGTTTCAAATATTCTAACACTGCGATTGGTGTCTTCTATCTTGGGCTGTTCTTAGAGAATTGCTTGTGTGGATAGTATTGTGTGCTTTCTTAATGTGGAAGGTGTTGTTCTTCTTGTTTGTTTTTAATTGCTCTTCTTGGTCCACAAGTGACTCCATTTCAATGTTTTAGCTATTTAATGTGTTGATGGCTTGAATTCTTATGACTTCCAATGGATTTCTTCTTATCTTTGTTTTCTCAAGCACTTACTCTGTCAGCATTCATGCATTGAGGGTTTTTTAAAGAGCATTGAATCTTTCTTGTTGGTGTATATTTTGTAAGTTCAATTTCCTTGACACAGAAGACTTGTTTCTACACTCAATATATATATATTTTTTTTCCATCGAGTTGGGTGTCTTTACATGTTCATCCTTCATTGGATCAAGCGTGGTCTCCCATCCCTTTCATATGGGACTTTTTCTCACAATGGTTCTGTGTGTTTGTTTCAGGAGATGATCTTTAGAGGAACTGATACAGTAGCAATCCTACTAGAGTGGATTATGGCCAGGATGGTCCTTCACCCTGAAATCCAATCAAAAGCCCAATCGGAGATCGACTCCGTCACCGGAACATCCCGACCGGTCCGGGACTCGGACATCCCTAACCTCCCCTACCTGCAGTCCATCGTCAAGGAATGCCTAAGGCTCCACCCTCCCGGCCCGCTCCTCTCGTGGGCTCGTCTAGCCGTCCACGACGTGCACGTCGGCGAGTACTTCGTCCCCCGTGGGACGACCGCAATGGTAAACATGTGGTCGATCACACACGACAAGTCGATATGGTCGGAGCCCGACGCGTTCAAGCCAGAGCGGTTCACGGAGGAGGACGTGTCCATTTTGGGCTCCGATCTGAGGCTGGCTCCCTTCGGCTCCGGGAGGAGAGTTTGTCCCGGGAAGGCCATGGGCTTGGCTACGGTTCATCTCTGGCTGGCTCAGCTGCTTCAGAGCTTCACTTGGGTCCCCTCCGACCGCGTCGGAGTCGACCTCTCCGAGTGCTTGAAGATGTCCCTTGAGATGAAGAGCCCCCTCTCCTGCATGGCTTTCCCAAGGTACTGATGATGGTTGTGAATGAATGTTTTGGTTGGTTCTTGGTTTAAGTCATTTTGTAACTAGAAGTTTGGTTCTTGGTTTTAAAAATATTTTAGGTTTTAGTTTGCTAGCATAGGTGAAGGTGTGATGATACCTGGTTGGTTTGTTGTGCTTTGGTGATCATGTGTAGAATATTTGTCATCGCCAATTGTATGCAAACTCTTGTTAAAGACGTGGAATGTCAGTTTCCTTCTTATTCAATACTCAGGTGAAATATGTTACGGATCTTTCGTTTTTTCTATCTCAGTATACCAAATGTGATTGCAAATAAATTTGAACAGCTTTCTATTTCCAATATTTTTATTGTCGCAAGAATTATGTTTCATCTTGTCAATTTGTAAACACGTTTTTCTGTACAAGTTGTGGTCAGATCAATATTATCAGCTGATTGAATAAAATCAGAGTTGTAACAACCATTTGTAATCTTTGATTTTTTTTTTTTTTTTTACGTACTTGATATCATCTTTGTAATCCAATAATAATAAAATAAACAAAAAATTTCAGTTAAAGCAAAATATTTTGATACATTTCTAATTAAAGCATCAAAGTTTGAAAATTTTCGGTGAAAGCATCAAAACGCCCTTTGTAAGGGCGTTTTGTGTTTTTCCGTTAATTTTTTTAACTCCGTTAACGGAGAAAAAAAAAATTTTAATTTATATATACATAAAACGCCCTTCACAAGTACGTTTTATAATTTTTATTTTTATTTTTTTAATCTCCCGCCCCTCTCCTCTCTCTCCCTTCTCTCTCCTCTTTCTTCTCTCTTCTCTTAATATTTTTTTATTTTTTTATCCAGAAAAAATTAATAAAAAACAAAAAAAAATTTTAAAAAAAATTTAAAAAAATTAAAACGCCCTTTTTGAAGGGCGTTTTACATTATTTTAATATTTTTTTTCCGGATAAAAAAACAAATTTTAAAAAAAAATTAAAAAAATATAAAAATAATGTAAAACGTCCTTTTGAAGGACGTTTTACGTTATTTTAATATTTTTTCCGGATAAAAAAATAATAAAAAATTAAAAAAAATATAAAACGCCCTTTTGAAGGACGTTTTACGTTATTTTAATATTCTTTTTTTTCAGCCTGCTCTCTCTCTCTCCCCTCTTCTCTCCCGCTCCCCGCTCATCTCTCCTCTCTCCTCTCTCCCTCTCCCTCTCCGCTCCCCTCTCCGCTCTTCTCTCTCCACGCCCTTCTCCGCTCCCCTCTCCGCTCGGGTCGTGCACTGCCTACTTTCTTTCCCACCACCACAACTCCTCCACCGCTTCCGCCGCCACCATCACTCTCGTCGAGAAGTCCTCCGTCGCCTGCGCCGCCTCCGGAAAAGCAGCAGGCTTCCTCGCCATCGACTGGGCCGACGGGACCTCCCTCTCCTCCCTCTCCCGCGCCAGCTTCAGCCTCCATCGGACCCTCTCCCACCGCCTCCACGGACCCACCGCCTACGCCTACACTTCCCTCCACTCCCTCTCCCTCTCCCTCTCCCTCTCAAACCCTAACTCTAACGAGAACGATCACCCCCTCCCATCATGGATCGACGGACCCATCGTCGGGGCCCCCAAGACCATCGGCACCCCCGACACCACCGCCCTGCTACACCCCAAGCTCTTCACCCGAACCCTGATCCGAAACTCGCCCGGGGTCGACGTGCTCACGGGAGAGGTTTACGTCTGCGGGATGCTGAGGGAAGAGAGAAGAGAGAGGAGAGAAGAGAGAGGAGAGAGAAGGGAGAGAGAGGAGAGAGAGGAGAGAGGAGAGAGGGGCGGGAGATTAAAAAAATAAAAAAAATTATAAAACGCCCTTGTGAAGGACATTTTATGTATATATAATTTTTTTTTTCTTCGTTAACGGAGTTAAAAAAAATTAACGGAAAAACACAAAACGTCCTTCCAAAGGGCGTTTTGATGCTTTCACCGAAAATTTTCAAACTTTGATGCTTTAATTAGAAATGTATCAAAATATTTTGCTTTAACTGAAATTTTCTATAAAATAAATTAATAAAACAGTAATGTTTACCAAGATTTCATTCTAAGAGCTCGATCAAGATGAAGTCACATCACAGGTTAGTGCTGAAGTTTTGTAATGACTTGATCCATCTGTTGAATATAACTTTGTCTATTTCATTCAAGAACACGATATAAATAATCGGTGAGGAATATATTGTTGACTGGAATCCTTCTACATCTCCATAGTTAGTGGTTACTTATGCTAAATCTTCTTGAGAAGTCTAATATTTTCGCTCAAGGCATCATTATCTATCCATTTGAATTGTCAGGGAGATCGACCTCTTCAATATATATATTTAGAAGTGTATAATTTTTTTTCTAGGTTACACGAACTCTTCCCAATTACTGGGATAATAGACGACTCCCAAAACTTTATTTTTAATATTTAAACTTCCTCGGATTTAGCTAAGTATGATATCAATAATTCTTTGTCTCATACCTGGCTGCAAGTGCAGCCCCCTGTTAGTATTGATAGAGATGTGGTCAATTATTTTTCCAGTATATGAATGAATAAACTATATATATATATATATATATATATATATATATATATATATATATATATATATTCTTGAGGTAATTGTAATGACAATGTTAAGCGTATGAGTTTAAAGATAAGATAAAAATGAGTAAATTTATTGGAAAATGAGGATTTAAAGAGAATGATAAGATGGATGAGTTTAAAGATAGAATAAGAAATGAATATATTTATTGAAAGAATGGACGAGTTTTAAGATAGATATGAAACCAGAAGCACTGGCTACTAGGATTAGACCTAAACAAACATAGTTTAAGGAGCCGCTAAGAACTAGGAGTAGTTCCAAAGTAACTTTTTATTGTGTAGTTATAAACTTAATTAGTTTAAGGAGCTGTTAGAAATGTGGGTAGTTCTAAACTAACTTCCTATTGAGGTGTAGTTCTATACTAACTTCTTGTTGAGATTGTAAACAAGAATATATCCCCTCTTTGATTTTGACTGAAACTGATGGTCCGTAATTTCCCTCTGTTTGTGATGATGCATTGGTAGTCCTGTTCCATATCTTATCTCCTTTCCATATTCTCAAAATCCCCTTTACATTAAATATTCCTTTCAACATATAACTTTGCAACAACTCTAGGTTAAGATTCTACCACAAAATATGTTTGTGGGTCATCACTATATCTATTAAAGTTGTGACTTATATAAGTCTAAATAAGACATTGTGTGGTGTGGTTCATCTTTGACATGCCACTTTACTAGATACCATGAATGATTAAGAACCCACACCAAGATGATATGATTCTAAGGTGCTACTTACTCTTTTAGGGATTCAAATCCCATATAGAATATTGTGTGCCCCTTGAAAAGCTTGATCCCTTTCTTCTCCAGGAAAGATGGACATTCTGAAAACTAATGCATCAACTTGTCTCCCTCTTATTCCTGGGCTCCTCCATCACCATCATTATAACATACAATTAGCTAGTGGGAAAGTAAAGAAAATATATATCGAAGAACATGCATATGATCATGGCTAAGGGAAGATTTATTCGGTTGACCTGCCAATGGAAGTTCATCTCCCACATTCTTCTATAGCCACTCGGAGATGATCGAGTCCTGAAAGGGGGGTCAACAATCCTAAAGTTTTTGTAGGACCCCGATGCTGCCTCATCTCCACTTCGGCTACGATCATCTGCACTTGATATTCCATATTGTTAGTTCTGAGATAGATCAAAGATGGATCACAGAGACCAGAAAAAGAGATCCACGAAAACTTTGCAGTCTGCTTTCAGTTTGATTCTGAAGTTGTAGTTGAGAGTCAGAGATTTACGCAAACAAGTTCCCTCTCTAAATAACTCGATTCCAACAAAAACTTTTTAAATATTTTCATATTACAACTTGCAGAATATCAAAACCGTTTTTTACTTGCAAACGCAGATGCAATTGAGATAGAACGTTTTACAACTTTAGAAGAAGAAAGAAGGAGAAGAACACATAATCAATAATCTTGCTGAGGTGACGACGACTACCGTTGCTCAAACCAAGATACGCCCTCTAGACGATTTGCTCTCAAAAGCCAACAAGTTCACAAAAGAACTTCTCGAACACTCGCAGTCACCTCTATATCACAACTCGAACGTACTCCTGAAAGTGGCGGTGACAGAGCTCTGTCTCTCAATTTCGTGTCTCTCAAAGGAGGCATGAAGAGACTATTTATAGAGTAGGGAGGAAATTCCAACTCTAATCCTGGTAGCTATCTAAATACGGAAAGATATCAATCAAATAAAAAATAGAATCCCAAAAGATCGGGCTTGATTTAATTTGAATTGACCTTTCCTAACTTTCTAGGTCTCATAATCTTCGAATATGTGTGCAATGCTGTAAACCCCCTGATTTTCAAAATTTTAAAACTTGGAATTTTTACAATTTTCTGGAATTTTCTGGGAATTTTCTGTAATTTAAAAACAGGGTTTTAATTTTTAAATGATTTTTAATTGATATTAAACAATATTAAAATATTATGAAAATAATATTTTTGGGTGTAAAATGAAAAACTGGACTTAGGACAATTTTTCTGGAATTTATCGGGCCCCGGACCTATTTTTTAAACACATAAATTTATTTATTTAATTAATTATTTATTTATTAAATTAATTACTGATTTTATTATTATTATTATTATTATTATTATTATTATTATTATTATTTATTTTTAATTTTCCCAGCCCGGCCCACAGCCCGCAGCCCACTGGACCCGGCCCAACGGGCCCAGCCCCAACCCGGCCCAGTACCCGCCCTAGCGGGTCGGGTCGGATCCGCCAGACCCGACCCGCACCCGGCCCGCTCCTCTCTCCCTCACCCACGACCCAGCCCAGCCGCGTTTTCCGCCGCCTCCGCCGCGTCCTCGGCCCGCTCCGGCCGCCCATGCCTCCACGTCCACCCCACGCCCCGCCCTACCAGGCCTCCCCTCCGCCTTCCCCGGCCCTCGACGCCTCTCTCTCCCCCTTATAAATCCCCGCTCCTCTCCCCTCCGGTCCCCCACCGTGCCACCCAGCTCCACCGCGCACCACCACCGGCTCCGCCACCGCCAGACCCCCTTCGCCAGTGCTCCGACGCTGCGCCGCCGTCCTCCTCCGCAGCCCAGCCCCTCTCTCTTCTCCTCCTTCCTCCTCCTCGCTCGACGAAGCAGCGGCGCCGCCTCCACCGCCCGCAGCGCCGACGACGGCCGCCGCCTCGCCGCACAGCAGCCGGCCAGCCGCTCCCCGCCTCAACACCGCCTCAGCGCCGGCGAGGAACCCTAACCCTAACCCTAACCCTAACTCGATTTCCTGTGTCGGACCGTGTCGGACACGTGTCGGACACGATCAAGTTCGGGTTTTTCGGGTCCCCTTCAGGTGCGTGTAACTTTTGCCTCGTAGCTCTGTTTTTGATTCCGTAAATTGCGTTGCGAAGCCTGTATGACCCTCTCGGTATCCGGACAAACTGTTCGGGGTATCGCGTCCTGTGGTGATCGCACACCGCGATCCAAAAACAGGAAAAAACCAGACCCTGTTTCACCCCGGAACCGAGTACGCCCCACTAAACGGGACGACTTGGTCACGCGCGGTCTTTACAGATATGTGCGCATTGTCGATACGGACGTGCGGGGTTTCGCAGAAGCTGATTCGGGTGTGCGTGCACACCGGAATCAACGCGTATCCGCGGACATCGCCCCGTATCCGTCTTTTCTGCAATTCATCCTAACTTCGTGCACACACGTCGGATCGAGATGAAACTTATGCCATCGGACTCGTAGCGATACGCTGGTCCTGTAGGTCAAGTTTGGTTCGATTCTGAGAACGTTGACGAAATCGCGTGTCGTGGGCCCCACAGGCCCCGCTCGACGGGCGATTTTGTGATCGGCTCATCGGAATTCAATTCTGAAAGTTCCGTTGGGTTCGTATCAGCGTTCCTGACCTGTTGACACTAAGTTTAGTGAATTTGGAGACCTTTGACCCGGACGCATTTTTCGGTGCAAAGCGGGCCCACTTGGGGACCCCGTTTTGACCCGAAACTGCCGTTTTTGCCCTTGTCTTCAAATTGGACCCAAGGACAGGCGTTTCTAGCTGATTGATATTTTCTGAATCTGATGGTGATGTTTGTTTCAGCAACCGGAGTACCGCCTGCTAATCCAACGGAAGTCAGAGCTACAATTGGAACCAGAACCACAAGCAAGTGTACCTTGCCAAACCCTGCAGCTTGCTATTTATTTTCTGAACTTAATTATGCATCAGTAGGCAAGTAAAGCTTGCCAATTCTCAGTAATTCTTGACATAGTAGTTTACTTGATTTCTTGTGGATTTAAATGTAAACTTGTTTTAACTGCTTAACCTAGGAAACGTGTGACGTACTTAGTGTCCGATCATAGTCGGGTGCCAACCCCGTACGCGGTGTTGGGTACGTCATTTAGAGATGGATATTCGATACCCTCACTCTTGTTACTTGTCCTATCAAGTACAACAAAACCTAGGACACTTGACACTATTCATGAGACAGAATCCTCTTGAGATATTCACGATGATTCTGTATAGGATACAGGTTATGGCATGGACAGTTTGTTCCTAGATACTATATGACTGCTGCATTAGTTATGATCTTGCGTGTCATGGACATGAGACGTGTGATTACATTGGGTGGGGAGAGATACACAGGCTACAGGCTGTTTTTATATATATATACTATTAGTGTGAGGTCGTAGACTCTCCAGCAGAGCTAGACCCTTTACGTGTTATTACTGCTACCGGCTCCCCGACACAAAGCTTGTAGCGGTCTCAGCCTGAGTTCTAGTGATGCTCTCAACTTACATTTATCACTTAGCTGGTTACATAGTTTACCCTGCTGTTTTATTTAATTCTGCTGCACTGCTTATATTTTGGCTTGTATTATCTGTACCTTGTTATGTCCCCTGAGGACCTGGAATAGACTATGTCCCCAAGTATAGCTGAAGAGATCCATCCAGAGACACCCCGTACCAGAGCACTTCCAAGAGCTGTACCAGGACCTGAAGATGAGCTCGCACCAGAGGACTTCTCCTGAGCATTGGCCGTATGTAGTCATTTATTTTTCTTTCCAGTTCCTTTATTTCCTGTCTATTGGCATTGATGTATCAGACATATTCTCGGATTGTTTCCCGAGACATTTATTTGAGATTTGATAGTTATTTCTATTTGCATTACTCTGGCATTTAATCTGTGATTATCTGTTGTGGATGAGATTAGAGTAATCTGTGACCTGTATCATTGGTTCTATTTACTGTTAGACTATAGCTTAAGCATGCCCTGATGGATCCATTAAATTGGGTTGTCCATCGGTGCGTGCTGCTGGCCATTGCGCACGTGCTCAGTCCCTTGGCATTTTGGGACTGGGGCGTGACAAATGCGCAGCCTGCACATACGAACATAGGATCATACTCGCATGTGAGCATACGCGCAGTAGCCCTTGCGCGCATAAGAGCAGTACTGCATGCACGGATATGCACAGCAGCTTATGTACGCATACGCTCCTCCGCGCATATGCGCATAGCTCGGTTGCACAACACTCGCGCTTGCAACTCAAGCATAAAACAAGCACACGAGCGCAACATATGCATAAAAGAACCATGCGCCTGTTGCGAATGTGCAAAATATAAAGTGTGCCATCAAAGCGCAACTTTGCGTCCTTCGTCCGCGCCCATGTCCGAGTCCAAGTCAGAGTCCGAGTACAAATCAGAGTCCGAGTCTGAGTTGCTAAGCTCTGATGGCTCCTAAATTTTTTTTTCCAAAATGTGTGACAAAAACAAAGATTGTTCCTTTGAGGTTTAAACTTAAACCCTCTAGGAAAATCACCCCACATGGGCAACATTCCTATGAACATATGCCAATACAATATATAGCTATATATTGGGATATACACTTTGGTGTTTTTCTAATGTGGGACTAAAGTTCCCAAAGCTAAGTTAGAAAACCCCAACAATCCCCACATATATCACAATATAGAGTTTCCTACAGTGACTTCCCATCATGTATTAGAATAGATGTCATTGACGACTTGAATCTTCATGCATGGGTCAAACAACAATATAATACTTTAATGGACTGAGCTTTGAATTAAGTATCATAACTGCTATTCTTTTCACTCACACAATAAAATTATTTGTGCATCTGGTCGCACATTTAAAGACCGTGTGCTGACTTGGTCTTGGTGTATGTATCTTGGGTGTCAACAAGTTTACCCTCATGGTAAGTCCTACATCTCTGTTCATACACTTAGATAGGTTCTTTTAGAGAGTTCAACATTCACAACATAAAGTCTTGCGCTTACTTCCAGTGCTACGCCATTATAAAATGGCCTAAAGTCGAGGTCCGCAACCTCTTGGTGGTGTCATCCCACTGTAGCATAAGGTTACATGCCACTGTAGCATATATTGTTGGACCAATGTTTAAGTTAAAGTTTTGAATATGGCTAATCGATTATGTTTAGTATTATGATAATCGATCAATCACTATAGTATCTTCTACTTAAACTTAACATTGTCTAGATATTCAAAAATATTTTAATATATGTTTCTGTATATTACTTTGTTCGTCTAACATGTATCTACAGAAAGTAATAAGAAAGATAAGCATGGATATATGCTATGAATAAATGATGATGAGCCAAAGATGACGTTATACCAAAAGATGTCTTTGAACCTCCTACGACTTATCCGGAGCCTCGCACCCAGGGTTTCGCTGTCCGGTCAGCGGACGGGGATGGGGATCGAGGGAAAAGCGACCCCCGTAGGGGTTCAGGGGTGAAGTCCCCAAAATATATTCAGATTCCAAGATCTGTGTATCTTTAGACAACTGCCATCAAGAAAAAATATGTCTTCAAGTCAGCGGACATTTCAGAAGATTGGCTTCATCATAGTGCTCCTGATTTCATATATAATTTTTACTTTATTTGAGTCAAGTACTTATGTACATTGAGTCACACTGGCATAACCCAAGTCCACTCAAATAACCATTGAATCTATCCACCAAATTAGCCCATATTCAAACCAAAACCTTACTATAATCGGTAACTGAACTCGGACCACATCAGAGTTTTCTGCATTGGCACTATGTACAAGATAGATATGTTTGCTAGCTCAAGAGAAAGCCTTCCTTAAGAGCTCCATGTTGGGACACAAGACGATTGATCTGGGAGAGTGGGCAGAACTTCATTCTTTAATTTTTTTTATACCTAATAAAATAATTTGGTTTTATAAATGCTTGTGCTAAGATTAGTGTTCATAAGAAGAATGATAGAACCTGATTCTACATGCTTAATTAGAAAATTGTATATGTTTTAAGAATGATTGCCTGCTTTCTTAATAGGAAGAATGATCATTGTTATGCTTAACAAGAGAACTCGTATTGCTTGTCTAATGAATAAACCCTTGCCATGCTAAGTCAAGATAGAAATATTGTATGCTAAGTATACATGAACACTACTATTGAATGAACTATCGTCATGCTAAAAAGGAAGAGTAAAAGTTCTTGAATTTGTTTTTGTATCGCATGCTAAACTAGATTAGAACTGCATGCTTGAAAAGATAAATAAAGTCTATGCCATGCTTGTTAAATAGAGATATCTATATGCCTGATTCATAGGAATATTGCATAAGAAGAGATGATATGGGCCAGTACTCGATGGTTACGACTCCGGTACATCGATGGTTACATGCCCCATAAATCGATGGTTACGTGTCCCGTATATCGAGTACTGCAAAAAATAAGAAGAAGAGGATTGATGGTTATGTGTCCTGTACATCAATATAGACTGATGATAAGAAGAGTTATTATAAAAGAGTCTGCTTGATTATTTTCTTCTTGTATATTATGTTATTTGATAGAAATGCATTCATGCATCGGTCTGGAAAAACTTGTGCACAATAACATAACCTCTCGATCGGTTCATGCGGCACTAGGAATCGTTCGGCCTGGGAGAGGATAGGACACCCTGGGGCTGGAAGACCTCGTTATTAAGGAAGGGTGTTAGTCTATTATTGAGATGGGTTTGAACATCCTAACTGCTAATCATGGATTTCCATGGACCATCATATAGTTAGATCGCATGTTAGGATAGCTTTCTTGCATACCTAATTGTTTGATGCAGAGACGAACATGAAATAGTACTTAGTTGTTTATGAAAAATGTTGCTAACTTGTATGTCTGTTGTAGCATTTGGCAAAGGGTAAGAATCACTGAATAAGTGATGTACTCATTATTATTATTATTTTTGCTATCGTGTCCTACTCTTAGACTTGCATGCTTTGCTTGAATGTGGTGATGCCCTTATGATAAGAAGAATAGTCTATTAGATGATGCTAATATCCTTAGAATTAATGGATATAGCTCATAAGATACGTTGCACACACAAATAGTACGTATTTGAATCTGTATAACGTGCATGAAATTCTTGTCCGGTAGGCTTAGTTGTATTGAACTGGACTTTGATTTCAAAGAATCTTCCAAAAAGAGGTAATATGACTCTGTTCTTGTACTACATGAAATAAACCTAAGTAAAAGTAGGAAGATCACTAGTAATATAATATTTTATCATATTTTTACTTAGTGTTGGTTTTAGAGAGTGTTGCTTATGTTCATTGCTTTTATACTCACCAGTAATTTCCCTAAAGTGCTGACCCCCTACCAGTTCTGTTTACAGGTGCTTGATTGTTCAAATAAGCGATAGCTGAGCCTCATCCTCAACAGTCGGAGATCTGTAGTCGATGCCTTGTGCTGTATCAAGATATTTTTAGATGTTTCTCTATAAAAGGATATAATGTATGGAATAATGTCATTATATTCTGAGAGATGTAGCCAATTGACAAACCTTGTTATAACTCCATATATCAATAAAGAGCTTATTTTCTTATACCAATGTGTTCATTTACTTTTCTTTAATATTATGTCGCTGCTTCTATCATGAATATCTTATTTGTGATTGTTCAAAGCCTTGGCCTTGTGCAAGCTCCACTTAGGATTTTACGGCATCAAGCTCATGCGAGGATGATCGGTTCCGTAAGGCACCATGCGAGGACGATCGGCTCTTGAGGGAACGAGATGTGACAAAGTGGTATCAGAGCGACTCGATCCTTTGGCCATTCCATTGCCTCGCTTCAACTCAAGATGTTTCCTTGCCACTTGATATCGTTGCCGCAATGAGTGTTCCATACAATAAGTCCGTAAATATTCTCAAAGATGCTGGCAAAAGTTTTCTAGATTATTTTATTGCTTGAGAGTTATAATTTCTAAATTTTGCTTAATAGAGATTTTCGATTGAGGATAGTGAGGGATGAGGACTATCGCTTCTCTGGATATCGAAAATTTCTCCTTGAGTTTCGAGGGCGAAACTTTTCTTTGTGGGTAAGTATGTAGTGCCCTACTCCACGATGGAACTATGCACAAGAGATATCCGTTTGCTGGTTCAAGAGGAAGCCTTCCTAAAGTGCTCCATGTTCGGACACAATACCATTAATCTGGGTGAGTGGGAAGAACTTTATTCTCCGATTCTTTCATACCTAATAAAAGAATCTGGTTTTATAAATGCTTGTGCTAAGGTTAGTGTTTATAAGAAGAATAATAGAACCTAACTCTACATGCTTAATTAGAGAATTGTATATGCTTTAAGAATAATTGCCTACTTGCTTAATAGGAAGAATGATCATTGTTATGATAAACAAGAGAACTCGTATTGCTTGTTTAAACAACGAACCCTCACCATGCTAAGTCAAGATAGAAATGTTGAATGCTAAGTATACACGAATACTACTATTGAACGAACTATTACCATGCTAAAAAGGAAGAGTAAAAGATTGCTTGAACTTGTCTTTGCATCGTATGCTAAACTAGAGTAGAACTACATGCTTGAAAAGATAAATATAGACTATGCCATGCCTGTTAAATAGAGATATTTGTATGTCTGATTCATAGAATTATTGCATAATAAGAGATGATACGGCCAGTACTCGATGGTTACGACTCTGGTAAATTGATGGTTATGTGCCCCGTACACCGAGTACTGCACAAAATTAGAAGAAGAGGATTTATGGCTACCTTTCCCGTACATCAATATAGACTGATGATAAGAAGAGTTAATATAAAAGAGTTTGCTTAATTATTTCCTGCTTGCATAGTACGTTATCTGATAGAAATGCATTCATGCATCGTTCTGGACAAACTTGTGCACAAGGACGTAACCTCTTGATTGGTTTCTAGGGAACTGGGAATCGTTCACCCTGGGAGTGGACAGGACACCGTAAGGCTAGAAGACCTCATGATTAAGGAATGGTGTAAGTCTATTAGTGAGATAGTGTCACGTCCCAGTCCAAAAACGTATGGGGCCAGACACTTGGCAATGGCCAGCTGGTACGACTCCGTAGGGCTTTCCAATTTAATGGGCCCAACGAAGTGCACTTACGCTGTCCAAGTTTAAGTGATCCAGTTAAAAATCTAATTCTAACATGCAACAACTAAACTAAATCATAATCCATGGTAAATAAATCTCAAGAAGGAACGATACGCATCATCAGTCTACAGCCCAATAATACATTCGTTTGAATAGGCCAAAAGAACGATATAGGCCTATAAACACTAGGCTATAAAAGCAGAATCAAAAATGGAAAGTAGTACATGACTGTAATAGCTAAAAAATATAAAGATACCTGCAACGATATCCACACTCCACTAGATCAAGCATCATACAAACTGCACAAATAACCAGGAAGGGAACCAGGTCCTCAGAGGGACATAACAAGCTATAAAAAATACATGCCATAATGTAAATACTGAGTAAAGTAAATCAGGGTGAACTATCCTCCTAAGTGAATGCAATTTAAAGACAACTTAGTGCGTATGGGAAGTGTAGTCTAGACATATGCTGACATAATTCACCAATCATTGTGACTGGCTAGTCTATGCCACATATGTCCCCCATCTTGGGGCAATTTGCATATATAATAACGTCCAACGCTCCGAGGAGTGTGGTATCTGCATAAGTAAATACGTCCAATATTTTCTAGAGAGTGGTATCTACACAACATCCAATGCCCCGAAGAGCATAGTTTCTGTATATGTAACGTCCAACACTCCAAAGAATACGGTATTTGTATAAATATATACGTCCGTATCACTCCGAAGAACGCGGTATATGTATAAAGGAGGTGGGTGTCCCATACACCTACTACTCGTCCAACCCATCCAATGCCAATGTACAAGTTTTAAGCGCAACGTGGATATCTCATAACTATAATGCAAGTCACCTAAAATAATACACCTATGCTAAGTACCAACAAGCGAGCTACTTGCACCGATGGCCAGTCGAATGCATAAACTCGTGTCCTATCATGAACTCACTCTGTGACATGAAATGATACGTGTCCAGCCCTCAGAGTTATAATGATAACTCTGTCACTTAGGGTACGTCCACTAGACGCTAGGTCAAACACAAGTCCTAACGTCGATGCCATTGTCGACTATACCTGAGTCATTCTCGGACACGCACAGTTATATAATATATAGAGCATAATATATAATATTAACTTAAATTTTAAATAGTACAACAAGACAATGTATACTTGCCTGAAAATGAAGCGAAGATTCGAACACGAACTCGCCATAGAAGTAGCAGTGCAGGAATAAAAACTGGAGCTGATATCCCCGGATGCTGTTACAAATAGCACCAACAGTCCCGAAATGAGTGAGATAATTAGAAAAGCATATACATACGTCCAATTTGGACACAGGGACAAAATTACAGTTTCTGGTCCGTCTTGCACCAAAAAATGTGCCAGAGACAAAGTTCTCCAAATTTATCAAACTTAGTGTCTACGAGCTCATAATAATGATACAAACCCAACGGAACTTCCAGAACTGAATTCCGATGAGCCGATTATGAAATCGTCCGTCATGTGGAACCGTGGGGCCCACGAAATAATATTTCGTCAACGTTCTCATAATCGAACTAAACTTGGGTCACAGGACCAGCGTAACGCTGCGAATCCGATAGCGTGAGTTTCGTTACGAAATGACAGACACACACGAAATTTGGACGAGTGTCAGAACAGGCCGATATGGTACTTTTCGACAGATACGCGTTGATTTCGGTGTGGATGCACATCCAAATCAAGTTCTACGAAAGTCCACACGTCTACGGTAACGATATGCGCCTTTCGGTACAATTGGTATGCGACGAGGTTACCCGGATTGACGGGACCAACTCCGTATCGGAGAATTTTATTATTTTTAAAACTTTTTTCTTATGAATTAAAGCTCAAATTATTAACAATAACCTCTGGTATACTTTCAACCTAACCCTCTTGTAATGCCTTCAAGTAGAATATTTTAGCTTGCGAGGAGGGAGATATCACAACACGAAGATGGGGTGTTGGCGCTCGGTTCTAGACTGTGGGCTACTCGGGTTTGTGGTCAGGTCGGAGCTCCGGCGGGAAGCAGTCGGTCGAAGGGGCAGCTCCGACAAAGGGAGGCTCGGCTAGGGGGCAAGGGTGGCTCACCGACGGTCGAGGCTCTCCGGGGGTCGCCGGCGGTGCTGTAGCAGCGGACTTAGCAATGGCAGCAGCAGCGGTGGTTTGAAGCGGGTTGCTGGTGGAGGTGGTTGGCGGAGATGATGGTGGTGGAGGTGGTGGTGGCGGTGGCAGTGGTGGTAGTCGTGGAGGCTAGGGTGGCGGTGGTCGTGGAGGTGAGGGTGGTGGTGGTCGTGTGTTAGAGGGAAGAGGGGAGCTCGGTGGTGATGTTGGTCATGGAGATGATAGTGGTGGTGGAGGCTGTCGATGGTGGTGGTGATGATCGTGAGAATGAAGGTGGTGGTGGAGGCTGTCGATGGTGGTGGTGGTGGTCGTGAGGATGAAGGTAGTGGTGGAGGCTGTCGATGGTGGTGGTGGTGGTCGTGAGGATGACGGTGCTGGTGGCGGTGCTGGTGGCGGCTGTTAATGGTAGTGGTCGTGTGGAGGAGATGAAGGAGGTGGTCGATGGTGGTGAGTGGTGGAGATGCTGAAGGTGGTGGTCGTGGTGGTGCTGGCCATGGAAGTGGTGGTGAAGCTGGCGTGCAGCGGGTGGAGTTGGCAGTGAGTGAGTTTGGAATGGTGGTGGCCGGAGCTCGATGGTGGCCGGAGCTCGGTCAGAAGAAGAAGTGAAGAAGAAGAAGAAGAAGAAGGAGAGGGAAAGAGGATTTTTGGCTGTGGAAAAAATAGAGGAAGGAGAGAGGGGGGGGAATTTCTTAGTTTTTCTAGGGATTAGGGCCGGTCACATTGGGATGTGTGTGTGTGTGTTAAAATAGAGGGAGTGTGTTATTGTGATGGAGTAGAGAATTAAATCAAGAGTCATGATTAATCATGAGCGAGATGTACATAGCATGGGGGAGAGTGACCAAACATGTGAAGTTGGGGGGGTTCTTCATTTGTTTACACTAATAGGAGGTAGACACATGGCTAGTTATTTGCACAAAAGTCCCCAATAGTTTAGGACTTGCACAAAGAGGAGAATTAGGATTGGATGAGAAAAATCACCATGTTTGGAGTGTTATAGTGGGGAAAATTAGTGTGTGGTGTGGCTTTGGGTTGGTGTTGGATCTAGTTTTGGGTTAGGTTGAGTCATTGCACCAAATTAGTTAAAATTAGTGTCAATAGTGTTCTTTAATTAATTGGAAGTGCATAGAATTAAAATTGAGTGAGACATAAGTGTCATAGACGTAGTAGACTCAGAATAGATTATTGTCATAAATTGGGTTGCACAAAATGGGTTAAGGTTGTGTCTCCAATTTCGATTGGAACGGACAAAGATGCAAAGTTGGATTTATTTTGATTTAAAAATAATAATTGTAAAGAATATTGTGCGACTAAAATGAAGCACAAGAGGGGGTATTTATGAGTTACCCAAAGGTCAGAATGGAAGGATGACACGTCTAGAAAAGTATGTGAAATTTGTTTGAAAGCAAATGCTAGCGTAGCGCTCCAAATATCAACGCATCGGTAAGGTGCACCAAGTGATACGAATATTGTACATTAATCTAAAATACTATGTTCTAATTCTAAATGGCTCCAAACTAACCCTAGTCTCTCTATCTAAGCCAGGTAGACCTAAATTTAGTCGAGGGGGTTTATAATCTACCCTCCTTAGAGCATTTCATCCTCAAAATTAAAACAGACATATGGTAAAAACTATTGACTGAAATTAAATGCCACTACATACGTAGGCCTTCAAATAGATGGAAAAAATACTGCTGAATATCATCCTCTCATTCCTAAGTCGACTTGCCTGGTGAATGATGCCTCCGTACAACACGAACTAGAGGGATAGTCTGACCTTGTAATAAATTCTCGCTTCTGTCCAGAATCTCTATAGCTCCTCCTGATATGACAAACTCGACCCTACAGTGATCTCCGAGTGGTCAAGCACATGACTCGGATCTGACATGTACCTCCTTAACTGAGATACATGGAAGACGTCATAGACTCCTTCTAATGTCTATGGTAATGCTAATTTGTAGGCAACCTCTCTGATGCGCTCCAACACATCGAATGGTCCGATGTACCTCAGACTCAGTCTTCCTCTGCCTACAAACCTGATGGTCCCTCGGGGAGACAAGATTTTTAGAAATACATGATCTCCAACCTGGAACTCTAGGGGTCATCGATATGCATTTTTCCAATGCTTCTGACTGTCCTGTGCTGCTCGCAAGTGCCCTTGGGTCTTATTTATCTTCTGCACTATATGAACAACCAACTCTGTCCAAGAATCTGCCTCTCGCCCATATCACTCCAGTACACTGGGGAACGACACTTCCTGCCATACAACGCCTCATAGGGAGCCATCTGAATGCTCGCTTGATAGCTATTTTTGTAGAAAAACTTGACCAAATATAAATGGTCCTCCCATGATCCACTGAAATCAAGCATGCACGCCCTCAACATGTCCTCCAGCGTCTGAATGGTGCACTCGGACTGGCCATCCATCTGCGGGTAATACGAAGTGCTAAACTTCAGGCGGGTATCGGGATTCTCTTGTAACTCTGCCAAAATTAAGATGTAAACCTCGTATCCCTATCAGATACTATACTGACTGGAACCCCATGCAGTCGTACGATCTCCCTCATATACATATCTGCTAAGACCTCTGTAGACTGTCCAACTCTAAAAGGTAAAAGGTGAGCGGACTTGGTGAGTCGATCCACGATCACCCATACTGTATTACGACCACTAGGACTCCTCAGAAAGCCCGTAACGAAGTCCATAGTGATGTGCTCCCATTTTTACTCAGGTATCGGGAGTGGATGAAGTAAACCTGCAGACCTCTGATGCTCAGCCTTGACCTACTAACACACCAGGTACTTTGCCACAAAGCGGGCTATCTCCCTCTTCATTCCACGCCACCAATAGTACTGCCTCAAGTCTCAATACATCTTTGTGCCTCCTGGATGAATAGAGTATGCTAAACTGTGCGCCTCCGACATTAACTCCTGACAAAGTTCTCCGTTCGGATAATAGAGACGATATCCATATCTCAAAGTCCCGTCCTCGTATATGCGCAATCATGTCTGCATCCCGGCCTCTGTCCTCTGTCAAAGTCTCTGGAATCTGGCATCTGTTGGCAAGGCAGCCTTGATCCTCTCAACCAACATCGATTTCACCTGAAAACTCGATAACTCGCCATCTGCTCCGGGCATAATGACCTCTATACCTAACTTCTCCTGTCACGACCCGCACCCGGAAGTTCGGGCACGAGTGCGTGGGTACGTCCAGCCTACGCCGCAGAGTCGGCGGTAGTACGTTGTCTAGGTCAATCCATAATTACTAACTAGCTCATTCACAACAACATAGGCAAGATAATAAGGAGAAATGAAACTTAAGATTTCAACTGGAAATAAATGTGACAACAGATTCAAATATTTAAATACAGAAATTCAATATTCAAATCGGGGACAAACCCGATAAATAAGATAAGAAATAGAAATGAAAGATAGCTACTACTAGCTACTCAGCAGCAGGGGTCTCCTGGGTGGGTTCTGGCTCCTCATAGGTATCATCAGTCCCCTCATAGGGACCGTAATAAGTAGGAGCAAGGTCCTCATAATTGCCTAAATCAACAGATCCAGTCAGGAAAGGAGCAAAGTACACAATGCACAACAAGGTTAAACTAAATATTTTATGACAATTAAATATTGGCTATCATGTTGAGAAACAGCATTAACAGAACATTATTATCTCAGAGTTAACTGCAAACAGGAATATGAGAAACAGAAATAAATGAAACAGGAAATAAAACTACAATAGCCAGCAAGAAATAACCAGAAACTATATGTGTGTACTTGTGTTTATTTTTAGAATACATAGTTGGCATGTAGGGGTTTATAAGGCTAATCAGGCACGCCATAGGCGGCTAGCAGTCAGGAATAATCGAGTATCAGGCTGATGGTACAGTCGCATACCAAAAGCTAGCAGTCACGACAGGGGAAAGGGTAAACTACATGCCTCCTAGTATTCTCCCACCCGACATGAAAAACAAGACAGGAACTACCAATATTCAAGACATGAAGTTCAAAATTTCTAACACGATGTGTAATCATCAAGGGTACATGTAAGACAGGGAATTAATTATCATAATATATAAAGATTAACTTGAGGTGCAGGTACTTGCCTGTTGTTTGGATCTGATTAGTTAGGTTCTTGGGGGAAAAGTCCAGAGATGAGTCCAAAAGCTGAAATAGACATTACCATCATGCTCAGAAGATGTCAAATAGCTAGAAACGCCTGTCCTTGGGTCCAATTTGGAGACAAGGGCAAAAACGACAGTTTCGGGTCAAAACGGGGTCCGCCGGTGGGCCCGCTTTGCACCGAAAAATGTGTCCGGGTCAAAGGTCTCCAAATTCACCAAACTTAGTGTCAACAGGTCAGGAACGCTGATACGAACCCAACGGAACTTCCAGATTTGGATTCCGATGAGCCGAACACAAAATCGCCCGTCGGGCGGGGCTTGTGGGGCCCACGACACGCGATTTCGTCAACGTTCTCAGAATTGAACCAAACTTGACCCACAGGACCAGCGTATCGCTACGAGTCCGATGGCGTAAGTTTTGTCTCGATCTGACGAGTGTGCACGAAGTTAGGGTGAATTGCAGAAAAGCCGGATACGGGGCGATGTCCGCGGATACGCGTTGATTTCGGTGTGCACGCATACCCGAATCAGCTTCCGCGAAATCTCACACGTCCGTATCGACGGTGCGTACGTATCTGCGAAGACCGCACGCGACCAAGTCATCCCGTTTGGCGGGGCGTACTCAGTTCCGGGGGTGAAACATGGTCTGGTTTTTCCTATTTTTGGATCGCGGTGTGCGATCACCACAGGACGCGATGTCCCGAACAGTTTGTCCGGACACCGAGAGGGTCATACAGGCTTCACAACGCAATTTGCAGAATTGAAAAAGGAGCTACGAGGCGAAAGTTACGCGCACCTGAAGGGAACCCGAAACAGGGTCGAACCGTGTCCGACTCGTGTCGGACACGCGAAGGGAATTAGGGCTAGGGTTTGGGTTCAGGGGGGAATTCGGCCGTGGACGGCGGAGGGCGGCCGGAGAGACGTCGGCAAGGGCGGGGGATGGTTCGTCGAGGGGCGGCGCGTCGTCCACGGGGGCGGCGGTGGCTCAGGGCGGCCGGCAGCGGCGGCTGCTGCTGCTAGAGTCGGGCGGGTGGCGTCGGAGGAGGAGCGGAGGTGAGGGGAGGGGGTGCTGGCGGAGCTAGGCGATGCGGGGCTGGGCACGGCGGGGGTCGACGGCGGCGGTGAGCGGCGGAGCGGCGGTGGCGTTCTGGGGAGGGATGGCCGGAGTCGAGGGGTTTTGGGGGCTTTATATATGGCGGAGGAGAGGGGCTGGTGGCCGAGGAAGGCGGAGGACGTGGCGGGCGAGCGGGGGCGGCCGGTGCGGGGAGGGCGCGGCGGAGGCCGCGCACGACGCGGAGGCGTGGGGCTGGGTCGTGCGGTTGGCGGGTTGGGGGTTGCGGGCTGGTCGGGTTGGCTGACTCGACCCGACCCGATAGGGCGGGGGACTGGGCTGGGCTGGGCTTCGGCCCACTGGGCCGGGCCGGCCCAGAAACAAAAAAATAAAATAAAAAATAAATAAGTAAAATAATAAATAATAATAATAATAATAATAATAGTAAATTAAATAATTATTTAAAATTAGTTTTTAGGCATTTAAAAATAGGTCTGAGGCCCAGAAAAATCCAGAAAAATTACCCTAAGTCCAATTTTTTATTTTACACCCAAAAATATTATTTTCATGATATTTTAATATTATTTATTGCCAATTAAAAATTATTTATTAATTGAAAAGCTTGATTTTAATTACAAAAAATTCCAGAAAATTGGAAAAAAATCCAAGATTTAATAATTTGAAAATTTTGGGGGTTTACAACCTACCCAACTTACAAAAATTTTGTCCTCGAAATTTAAGAATAACAAGGCACGAAAAGAAAGGCCGAGAAATAAAATACACCTCAGGGTTCAAAAAGATAGGGGTATCGCTCTCTAATCTCGTCTTCTCGCTCCCAGGTGGATTCGTCGGGGGAATGGTGCTTCCAAGCTACGCGAACCAGGGAGATAACCTGGTTCCGTAGGACTTTCTCCGAGCGATCCAGTATCTCCGCGGGTTGCTCTTGGTAAGTCAGACTTGGGCCTACTGCGAGCTCTGAGTGATCCAAAATGTGGCTGGGGTCTGACACGTACTTCCTCAGCTGCGACACGTGGAAGACGTTATGGACTCCTTCCAGAGAGGGTGGCAATGCCAGACGGTATGCCACTTCTCCGATTTTCTCCTGAATGCCAAAAGGTCCAATGAATCTTGGGCTGAGTTTTCCACTCCTTCCGAACCTAATGGTGCCACGTATCGGGGAAATCTTTAAGAACACCAGCTCTCCAACCTTAAAATAGAGTCATAATCAAGTCTTAGTTCCATAATAAAACGTTTAAATTGACTTGAATTTCATAAATTTAATTACCTCAAATTCCAAGGGCCTTCGGTGGCTATTTGCCCAATGTCGTTGCCTGTCTTGAGCCACTCGAAGTCTATCCCGTATCTGTTTTACCTTCTCAGCCGAATCGATCACCATCTCTGGTCCCAGCAGGGCTCTTTCTCCAACGTCGTCCCATGATAGTGGGGTACGACATCTTCGTCCGTACAGAGCTTCAAATGGAGTCATCTCGATGCTTGCTTGGTAACTGTTATTATAAGAGAACTCCACAAGATGTAGGTAGTCTTCCCAGGATCCTCCAAAATCCAGAACACATGTACGGAGCATATCTTCAAGGGTCTGGATTGTACGTTCCGATTGCCCATCGATTTGGGGATGATAAGCTGTGCTGAATTTGAGTTGAGTCCCCAAATTGGCTTGTAAGCTCTTCCAGAAGTGAGAGGTGAATCTTGAATCTCTGTCGGAGACAATACTTACTGGAACCCCATGTAACTTAACAATATGTCTGATATATAGATCTGCCAGCTTCTCTGTAGATAGCCCCACTTTGAAGGGTAGAAAATGTGCCGACTTGGTCAGTCTATCTACTATCACCCAGATTGCATCCTTACCACTAGGTGTCCTTGGAAGTCCGAAAACAAAATCCATTGTGATATGTTCCCACTTCCACTCCGGAATGGGTAGGGGTTGAAGCAGTCCTCCAGGTCTTTGTCTTTCTGCCTTGACTTGCTGGCACACTAAACAACGAGATACGAACCTGGCTACTTCTCTTTTCATGCCATGCCACCAAACATGCGTCCTCAGGTCCTTGTACATCTTGTTGGCTCCTGGATGTATAGAGTATTGCGATCTATGCGCCTCTTGCATAATTTCTTCTCTTATGTCTCCTTGAGGCACACATAATCTATCTCCATGCCTCAGTAATTCATCTTCATGAATTCTGAAATCTTCTACTAATCCTGCTTGCACTTGACCTCGAAGGCTTCGCAGGCTTTCATTTTGAAACTGAGTCTCCTTGATTTTATCTATTAAGGTAGACTGAATCTGCAAGTTCATCATTTGGCCCTCTTTTCCTGGGATAATTACTTCAATACCTAAGCTTTCCAGGTCCTCGAGCAAGTGTCGGTTCAAAGTCAAGTACATCGCCATAGGGTACCTGCTTAGAGCATCAGCAACTACATTGGCCTTTCCAGGATGATATTGAAGGGTGATATCAAAATCTTTTATTAGTTCCAGCCACCTTCTTTGCCTCATGTTTAGCTCTTTCTGAGTGAAGATATATTTTAGACTTTTATGGTCCGTAAATATTTCTACCCTTTCTCCATAAAGATAATGCTTCCATAATTTAAGAGCAAAAATGACAGCTGCCAATTCTAAATCATGAGTTGGATAATTTTTTTTATGTGGTCGAAGCTGTCTAGAGGCATATGCTATTACCTTCTTGTTCTGCTCCAGTACGCAACCTAGACCTTTTCCAGAAGCATCACTATAAATAGCGAAACCTCCGGTTCCGGAAGGTAAGGTCAGAATAGGGGCAGAAGTCAGTCTTTTCTTCAATTCCTCAAAAGCATGCTGACATTCATCAGTCCAGGTGAACTCTTCATCCTTCCTTGTTAATTTTGTCATGGGCTCCGCAATTCTAGCAAAGTCCTTCACAAACTTCCGATAGTAGCCAGCTAGTCCCAGGAAACTTCTAATCTCAGCTACAGAGTCTGGAGTGGGCCAGGATTCTACTGCAGCTATCTTCTTAGGATCTACTGCTATTCCATCTCCCGTCACAACATGTCCCAAGAATTCTACTTTGTCTAGGAAGAAGGCACATTTAGATAATTTTCCATAAAGTTTTTTCTTCCTCAAAGTTTCCAATGCTAACCTCAAATGTTCTTCATGTTCTTCGGGGGTCTTGGAGTAGATCAAAATATCATCAATAAAGACCACTACAAACTTGTCTAGATATGGCTGGAAAACTCTGTTCATTAGGTTCATAAAAACTGCTTGAGCATTCGTCAACCCGAACGGCATTACTAAGAATTCGTAGTGTCCGTTCCGGGTATTGAAAGCAGTTTTAGGGATGTCTTCCTTTCTCACCCTTACTTGGTGGTAACCAAACCTTAAATCAATCTTGGAAAAGACCCGAGCTCCACTCAGCTGATCAAATAAGTCATCTATCCTGGGCAGGGGATATTTATTCTTAATTGTTAAGGCATTCAAGGCCCTATAGTCAATACACATTCGGGATGTTCCGTCCTTCTTGGGCACAAATAATACTGGAGCTCCCCAGGGTGAGACACTAGACCTAATGAAGCATTTGTCTTCTAGTTCTTTGATTTGCTCATTTAGTTCTATTATCTCCTTCTTGTTGATTCTGTAGGGATTTTGGGACACTGGTGCTGCTCCTGGCACTAAGTCAATGGAGAATTCAACTTCTCGGTCTGGGGGTAGGCCTGGGAGATCCTCAGGAAAGACATCAAGGTATTCAGAGATGATAGGTAGTGGCACTTCTTCTGTTATTAGGGCTCCACAAATTTTGTTATTACCCATTTCTCTAGAACCTCTAGCAAATTCAAATTCTGGCTTGTCAGGTGGCCTGAAGATTATACTACCTCTGTGGCAGTCTATAGTGGCATGATGTTGACTTAACCAATCCATACCCAGTATAATGTCAAAACTGGGCACTGGCATTACAAGTAGTCTAGCATACAGTTCTCTTCCACATAATATGATAGGACAATTGTTACAGGCATCACTAACCGGAATGATTCCTCCACCGGTAATGATCTTATGACAATTCCTAAGGGGTTTAGTGCTTAAGCTATGCTTCATAAGGAAATCTACTGACATGAATGAATGAGAAGCTCCAGAGTCAAATAAAGTAATAGCTGGTATTGAATTTATAAGCACAGAACCTGTGATCACGTCTGCTGTGGCCTCAGCTTCTTCCAGAGTCATTGCATAAGCACGGCCTTGCTGCGGTGCACCCCTCTGTTGCTGTTGGTGCTGAGCAAAGCGTTGTTGTTGTATTGGAAGCGGGGGTCCCCTTTGTTGTACTGCTGGGGCCCTAGTCTGGGCTGGAGCCTTTGGTGCAGCTGGGCGTTCTTGAGCAGCTGGACAGTCCCTCATTTGATGCGCTGCTGAGCCGCAGTAGAGGCAGGCACCTAGCCTCTTCCTGCAGACTTACCAAGTATGACCTGGTTTTTGGCAATAGCCACAAGGGGCAGCTTGTTGGTTCTGTCTTTGAGCCTGGGGTTGGGGTGCTGGAGCTCGAGGGAGAGGACGCTGAGTTTGCTGTGGGGCCCTCTGCTGTTGTTGCTGGTGCTGTTGTTGAAAAAGACGTTTGTTGGGTCCTGCATTTCCGGTATCTCTTTCTCGCTTCAGTTTGTGCCCCATATCTCTCTCTACGCCTTGTGCCACGCTCAGGATTTCTTCATAGGTACGAGCTCAGCTGGTGGTGACAGCAAGGCGAATATCCGGAGACAGCCCCTTCTTGAATCTACGGGCCCTGTCCTCCGGGGTACGAACCATATAGTCCGTAAAATGGCTTAACCTGCTAAATTCAGCAGTATATTCATCAACAGTCAGGGTACCTTGTTCCAGTCTCTCGAATTGGCTTTCGAGAGCTTCCCGAGCCACTTCGGGATAGAATTTCTCCTTGAATAGCCTCTTGAAGTCTTCCCAGGTGATGTCGGAAGCAGATAGTTGGGGTTCATCTCTGAACCAGGTTCGAGCAATGTCGAACAGTTGCAGGCTTGCGGACTCCACTTTGAGGTCATCAGGGACCCGGGCAGTCTCCAGGAGTCTCTCGATATTCTCTATCCATTCATCGGCATAGAGAATGCCCTCAGTTCCGTAGAATTCCAGGGGTCTTAGATTCTTGAAGTCTTTAGCACTCCCTGGCCTCTTGAGTGACGACTTCTGGGGCTTAAGAGCTTCTGAGAGGCTGGTCCACAGAAGTGCCGTCTGTTCCTTCTAGGATTCCACCAATCCCTGGAACACTCCTAGTAGCTGTGCCCCATCTAGGGTAACTGCCGGAACAGATGGAGGCGGCGGGAGTGCAAGAGTCTCGGGCACATTCTGCTCAGCTGATTCTGATGTGCCTCCGACTGTATTCCTGGTCTGGACCATTCTGAAAGATTAAGGGATAGGAAGATCAGAATAGAATACTTGGAAATCAAAGGCGATAGGAAAAATTGAGCAGCAATGATATCAAGAATTAAAATAAGGACGCTATACTGTGAATGAGCTTTTCCTAGAATCCTCAATTTTATTCCATACCCTGTCCTAGGGTATTACCCTATTTTAGGATAAGACCTGCATGGGCCACCACAAAAACGTGTCACGACCCGCACCCGGAAGTTCGGGCACGAGTGCGTGGGTACGTCCAGCCTACGCCGCAGAGTCGGCGGTAGTACGTTGTCTAGGTCAATCCATAATTACTAACTAGCTCATTCACAACAACATAGGCAAGATAATAAGGAGAAATGAAACTTAAGATTTCAACTGGAAATAAATGTGACAACAGATTCAAATGTTTAAATACAGAAATTCAATATTCAAATCGGGGACAAACCCGATAAATAAGATAAGAAATAGAAATAAAAGATAGCTACTACTAGCTACTCAGCAGCAGGGGTCTCCTGGGTGGGTTCTGGCTCCTCATAGGTATCATCAGTCCCCTCATAGGGACCGTAATAAGTAGGAGCAAGGTCCTCATCATCGCCTAAATCAACAGATCCAGTCAGGAAAGGAGCAAAGTACACAATGCACAACAAGGTTAAACTAAATATTTTATGACAATTAAATATTGGCTATCATGTTGAAAAATAGCATTAACAGAACATTATTATCTCAGAGTTAACTGCAAACAGGAATATGAGAAACAGAAATAAATGAAACAGGAAATGAAACTATAATAGCCAGCAAGAAATAACCAGAAACTATATGTGTGTACTTGTGTTTATTTTTAGAATACATAGTTGGCATGTAGGGGTTTATAAGGCTAATCAGGCACGCCATAGGCGGCTAGCAGTCAGGAATAATCGAGTATTAGGCTGATGGTACAGTCGCATACCAAAAGCTAGCAGTCACGACAGGGGAAAGGGTAAACTACATGCCTCCTAGTATTCTCCCACCCGACATGAAAAACAAGACAGGAACTACCAATATTCAAGACATGAAGTTCAACATTTCTAACACGATGTGTAATCATCAAGGGTACATGTAAGACAGGGAATTAATTATCATAATATATAAAGATTAACTTGAGGTGCAGGTACTTGCCTGTTGTTTGGATCTGATTAGTTAGGTTCTTGGGGGAAAAGTCCAGAGATGAGTCCAAAAGCTGAAATAGACATTACCATCATGCTCAGAAGATGTCAAATAGCTAGAAATGCCTGTCCTTTGGTCCAATTTGGAGACAAGGGCAAAAACGGCAGTTTTGGGTCAAAACGGGGTCCGCCGGTGGGCCCGCTTTGCACCGAAAAATGTGTCCGGGTTAAAGGTCTCCAAATTCACCAAACTTAGTGTCAACAGGTCAGGAACGCTGATATGAACCCAACGGAACTTCCAGATTTGGATTCCGATGAGCCGAACACAAAATCGCCCGTCGGGCGGGGCCTGTGGGGCCCACGACACGCGATTTCGTCAGCGTTCTCAGAATCGAACCAAACTTGACCCACAGGACCAGCGTATCGCTATGAGTCCGATGGCGCAAGTTTCGTCTCGATCTGACGAGTGTGCACGAAGTTAGGGTAAATTGCAGAAAAGCCGAATACGGGGCGATGTCCGCGGATTCGCGTTGATTTCGGTGTGCACACACACCCGAATCAGCTTCCGCGAAATCTCACACGTCCGTATCGACGGTGCGTACGTATCTGCGAAGACCGCACGCGACCAAGTCATCCCGTATGGCGGGGCGTACTCAGTTCCGGGGGTGAAACAGGGTCTGGTTTTTCCTGTTTTTGGATCGCGGTGTGCGATCACCACAGGACGCGATGTCCCGAACAGTTTATCCGGACACCGAGAGGGTCATACAGGCTTCACAACGCAATTTGCGAAATTGAAAAAGGAGCTACGAGGCGAAAGTTACGCGCACCTGAACGGAACCCAAAACAGGGTCGAACCGTGTCCGACTCGTGTCGGACACGCGAAGGGAATTAGGGCTAGGGTTAGGGTTCAGGGGGGAATTCGGCCGTGGACGGCGGAGGGCGGCCGGAGAGACGTCGGCGAGGGCGGGGGACGGTTCACCGAGGGGCGGCGCGTCGTCCACGGGGGCGGCGGTGGCTCAGGGCGGCCGGCAGGGGCGGCTGCTGCTGCTGGAGTCGGGCGGGTGGCGCCGGAGGAGGAGCGGAGGTGAGGGGAGGGGGTGCTGGCGGAGCTAGGCGAGGCGGGGCTAGGCACGGCGGGGGTCGACGGCGGCGGTGAGCGGCGGAGCGGCGGTGGCGTTCTGGGGAGGGATGGCCGGAGTCGAGGGGTTTTGGGGGCTTTATATAGGGCGGAGGAGAGGGGCTGGTGGCCGAGGAAGGCGGAGGACGTGGCGGGCGAGCGGGGGCGGCCGGTGCGGGGAGGGCGCGGCGGAGGCGGCGCGCGACGCGGAGGCGTGGGGCTGGGTCGTGCGGTTGGCGGGTTGGGGGTTGCGGGCTGGTCGGGTTGGCTGACCCGACCCGACCCGATTGGGCGGGGGACTGGGCTGGGCTGGGCTTCGGCCCACTAGGCCGGGCCGGCCCAGAAACAAAAAAATAAAATAAAAAATAAATAAGTAAAATAATAAATAATAATAATAATAATAATAGTAAATTAAATAATTATTTAAAATTAGTTTTTAGGCATTTAAAAATAGGTCTGAGGCCTAGAAAAATCCAGAAAAATTACCCTAAGTCCAATTTTTCATTTTACACCCAAAAATATTATTTTCATGATATTTTAATATTATTTATTGCCAATTAAAAATCATTTATTAATTGAAAAGCTTGATTTTAATTACAGAAAATTTCCAGAAAATTTTAGAAAATTGGGAAAAAATCCAAGATTTAATAATTTGAAAATTTTGGGGGTTTACATCTCCAGATCTCTCAATAGGTGTTGCTGGGTAGTCAAAAAGAATGCTATGGGCCTCCTGCTTAATACGTCAGGTACCACGTTGGCCTTTCTCGGATGGTACTGTAGCTCAGTCTCAAAGTCTGTTATCACCTCGAGCCAACTTCTTTGTCTCTGGCTCAGGTCCTTCTCTTAATTTTAAAAAGCTCAAGGTCAGGTACTTGTGGCGAATCTTATCTTGTTGTCACTCTACCTTTTTACCTCAAACCTAAGGTTTCTTCTAGTTTATTCCATGCGTACCCTTCATCCAAACTACATGGGTACCATCTTATTTATAACTGGCCATCCATTATAGGTAGTTTACAATATCCAACTCAAGTCTATAATATCTGTCGATACTCTCATCCTTCAATCTAATTGCTCTATTTCAGATACTAACTCAACTAATCGAGTTATCAATGGTGAAACCACGAGCCTAATAGGCACTGACAACCTAAATAAATCAAGTACATCTAATCTAATTTAAAAGCTATACTGTAGTACTCAAGTTATCTCATCATCCAAATATTGGGTCTAGCAATCTACGTCTAGCAATCTACCTATATGTTTTAGCTTAGTCATATAATAATCATTATCTAAGGGTAGAAAATTTTCTAGGTCTGGTACTGTAAGTCACAAGGCAACTAGGGATTAACCACTATGGTTTGCTACCTAAAGTACTATTTTATACCCTATTTTTATTAGTATTCGATAATCTTCTTCTAGATGTGAGTCTAAAATTCGGTCTTGTCAAGTTCATAATGTCATTCCTTGTATCACTACCATAAGACTACAACTAATTACTACAACTAATTCCTTGTATCATTATCATGGGACTACAACTAACCCTAGTATCTAGCTATGCCTTTCCCAAATTATTCTAGACCCTTAGAATCAAATAATCTTTCTAGCTTCTAATACTTACAAACTACTGCTACCTTTAGTAAGGGTAGGGTCTAGTTTTAATTCTCTACTTTTATGTCTAATTCTTATGCCAATAGTCTATACTAACTCTAGCAACAAGAAAGAACTTATCAATCTATCCTACTAAGGGTAACCATCTTCTCATAAAATATCACATCAACCATACCTTCTTCCGTCTTGACTAGGATCTGCTCCTAGAGAAAATTACCGTGTGCGAGCATCCATCTCTCTGAAATAAGAAAGATGATAAATAATAATAACGATGTCGACGGTAAATAAACGAATACAATAATGAAGTCCAAGGGCGACAATCGAATACAAGAGGAGTTTTAAAATCAGTTATGGATTGAGACCTTATTCAATATTAATCCTAAGTTGCAGGCTCGTTTGGTATAGTAACATAACCGAAATGATATGCTCTGACCTGCATGGACCACCAATAAAACCATGTCACGTCCTAGTCCCGAAATATATGGGACCAGACATGTGGCAATGGCCAGCTGGTACGACCCCGTATGGCTTTCCAATTTAATGGGCCAGACGAAGTACACTTACGATGTCCAAGGTTAAGTGATCCAGTTAAAAATCTAATTCTATCATGCAACAACTAAACTAAATCTTAATCCATGGTAAATAAATCTCAAGAAGGAACGATACGCATCATCAGTCTGCAGCCCAATAATACATCCGTTTGAATAGGCCAAAAGAACAATATATGCCTATAAACACTAGGCTATAAAAGCATAATAAAAAATAGAAAGTAGTACATGACCGTAATAGCTGAAAAATATAAAGATACCTACAACCATGTCCATACTCCACTAGATCAAGCATCATGTAAACTGTAAAAATAACCTGGAAAGGAACCGGTCCTCAGAGGGACGTAACAAGATACAAAAAGTACATGTCATAAAGTAAATACTGAGTAAAGTAAATCAGGGTGAACTATCCTCCTAAGTGAATACAATTTGAGGATAATTTAGTGCATATGGAAATTATAGGCTAGACATATGCAGACGTAATTCACCAATCGCCGTGACTGGCTAGTATATGCCACATATATCCCATATTTTGGGGCAATCTACATATATAATAACGTCCAACACTCCGAGGAGCGTGGTATCTACATAATTAAATACGTCTAATGTTTTCTAGAGAGTGGTATCTGCACAACGTCTAATGCCCCGAAAAGTCTAATGCCCCGAAAAGTATGGTATTTATACATGTAATGTCCAACACTCCAAAGAACGCGGTATCCACAGAAATATATACGTCCGTATCGCTCCGAATAATGCAGTATCTGTATAAAGGAGGTAGGTGTCCCATACGCCTACTAGTTGTCCTCCCTGCCCAATGCCAATGTACAAGTCTTAAGCACGATATGGACATCTCGTAACTATAATACAAGTCACCTAAAACAATACACCTATGCTAAGTACCAACACACGAGCTACTCGCACCGATGGCCAGTCGAGTTCGTAAACCCGTGTCCTATCATGAACTCACTTTGTGATGTGAAATAATACGTCTCAAGGCCTCAGAGTTATAATGATAACTCCGTCACTTAAGGTATGTCCACTAGATGCTAGGTCAAACACAATTACTAAGGTCGACGCCATCGTCGACTACACCCGAGTCATTTTCGGACGCGCACAATTATATAATATAAAGAGCATAATATATAATATTAACTTGAATTTTAAATATTGCAACAAGGCAAGGTATACTTGTCTAGAAGCCAGGCGAAGATTCGAACATGAACTCGCCATGGAAGTAGTAGCGCAGGAATGGAAATTGGAGCTGGTATTCCCTACTGCTGTCACAAATATCACCAATAGTCCCGGAATGAGTGAGATACTCAGAAAAGTATATACATACGTCTAATTTGGACACATGAGCAAAAATGCAGTTTCTGGTCAACACGGGGTCCACAAGTGGACCCGTCTTGCACCGAAAAATGTGCTAGAGATAAAATTCTCCAAATTTATCAAACTTAGTGTCTATGAGTCTAGAACGATAATACAAACCCAAGGGAACATCCATAATTGGATTCCGATGAGCCAATCACGAAATTGCCCGTCATGTGGAACAGTGGGGCCCACGAAATGACGTTTTGTCAACGTTTTTAGAATCGAACAATACTTGGGTCACAGGACCAAAGTAACGCTGTGAATCTAATGACATAAGTTTCGTTACGAAATGACAGGCACACAAAAAATTTGGACGAGTGTCAGAACAGGTCAATACGGTACTTTTTGACGGATATGCGTTAATTTCTATATGCACGCACATCCAAATCAAGTTCCACGAAAGCCCACACGTCCACATTGATGATACACGCCTTTCGTTGTAATCGATATACGACGAGGTTGCCCGAATTGATGGGACAAACTCCATATCGGAGAAGTGCATTGTTTTAAAACTATTTTTTCTCAAGAATTGGAGCTCAAATTATTAATAATAGAATACAAGCTAATTTATTCTACTTGAAGGCATTACAAGAGGGTTAGGTTGAAAGTATACCAGAGGTGATGGTTAAGGATTCGATCAAGCGAGGATGGAGATATCACAACGCGAAGATAGGGTATTGGTGCTCGGTTCTGGACTATGGGGTGCTCGGGTCTGTGGTCAGGTCGGGGCTCCGGCAGGAAGCAGTCGGTCGGAGGGGCATCACCGACTAAGGAAGGTTCGGCCAGGGGGTAAGGGTGGCTTGCCAGCGGTCGGGGCTCTCCGGGGGTCGTCGGCGGTGCTGCAGCAGCGACCTTAGCAATGGCAGCAGTAGCGGCTTGAAGCAGCAACATCGGCGGCTTGAAGCAGCAACAACGATGATTTGAAGCGGGTTGCTGGTGGCGGTGGTTGGCGGAGATGATGGTGGTGGTGATGATGACGGTGGCAGTGGTGGTGGTCATGGAGGCGAGGGTGGCGGTGGTCGTGGAGGTGAGGGTTGCGATGGTCGTATGTTAGAGGGGAGAGGGGAGCTCGATGGTAATTTTGGTCATGGAGATGATAGTAGTGGTAAGGCTGTCGATGGCGGTGGTGGTGATCGTGAGGATGCAGGTAGTGGTGGCGGCTGTCGATGGTGGTGGTGGTGGTCGTATGGAGGAGGAGAAGGGGGTAGTCGATGATGGTGAGTGGTGGAGATGCTGGAGGTGGTGGTCATGGTGGTGCTGGCCGTGGAGGTGGTGGTGAAGTTGGTATGCATCGGGTGAAGTTGTATGCATCGGGTAGAGTTGGCAGTGGGTGAGTTGGGAATGGTGGTGGTCGGAGCTCGATGGTGGCCGGAGCTCGGTCAGAAGAAGAAGTGAAGAAGAAGAAGAAGTGAAGAAGAAGAAGGAGGAGGAGAGGGAAATAGGATTTTCGGCTGTGGGAAAAAATAGAGGGAGAAGAGAGAGAGAGAGGGAGGAGGAATTTTTGGGTTTATCTAGGGATTAGGGCCAGCCACATTGGGATGTGTGTGTGTGTTAAAATAGAGGGAGTGTGTGGTTGTGATAGAGTAGAGAATTAAATCAAGGGTCATGATTAATCATGAGGGAGTTGTACATAGCATGGGGGAGAGTGACCAAACATATGAGGTTAGGGGGGTGTTCTTTATTTGTTTACACCAATAGGACGTGGACACATGGCTAGTTATTTGCACAAAAGTCCCCAATAGTTTAGGACTTGCACAAATAGGAGAATTAGGATTAGATGAGGAAAATTATCATATTTGGTGTGTTGTAGTAGGAGAAATTGGTATGAGGGTGTGGGTGTGGGTTTGGGTTGGTGTTGGGTCTAGTTTTGGGTTAGGTTGAGTCATTGCACCAAATTAGTTAAAATTAGTGTCAACGGTGTTCTTTAATTAATTGGAAGTGCATAGGATTAAAATTGGGTGGGACACGAGTATCATGGATGTAGTAGACTCAGAATAGATTATTGTCATAAATTGAGTTGCATAAAATGGGTCGAGGTTGTGTCTCCAATTTCGATTGGAATGGACAAAGATGCAAAGTTGAATTTATTTAGATTTAAAAATAAATATTTGTAACGAATATTGTGCGACTAAAATAAAGCACAAGTGGGAGTATTTATTAGTTACACAAAGATCAGAATGGAAGATTGATATGTCTAGAAAAATGTATAAAATTTGTTTGAAAGCAAATGCTAGAGTAGCGCTCCAAATATCGAAGCAACGGTAAGGTGCACAAAGTGATACGAATATTGTACATTAATCTAAAACACTATATTCTAATTCTAAATGGCTCCAAACTAACCCTAGTCTCTCTATCTAAGCCAGGTAGACCTAAATTTTGTTGAGGGAGTTTACTGATGGGCTTGAATGTCCCAACTGTTAATCATGGGTTTCTATGGACTATTATATAATTAGGTCACATATGTCACTACTACATTTCTAAATGAGGGTATTTTAGGAAACTTGCATGTAATTATTTTTTTGAGATTAATAATTATTTCTATCGTACTAATAATTAATATTTGTGGTTGTGCTATTATTTATTAATTAGTTAGACTTGACACTTGTAAACCCAATTAGACTTGTCATGACAATGATTGAGCCAACATTGTACTAGGCCGAAGTTAGATCCATTTCCATAGTTAAATAGAAGGATTAGACTAATCTGTATTATATTAGAAGCTTTTTAATTTAGCCCTTTCCTAATTCTCTCCATAACTAACAAGTAGGGGCATATTAGACAATTGCTAGTTGCTTGAAGAAGGGGAGAAGGGGCCGGCCAATATTAGAGCCTCTCATTCTCTCTCTCCTTCTCATTTGTATTTTATTTTGATCCAAAAATCTAGATCCCTAATTTCTCACACTTCCTCCATTGATTTCCCTCTCAATTCATTTTTATTTCCCTCTTATTATTCATTCATCAAGGATACTTGGAGCTTGGAGAAGCAAGGAGCACAAGGAGGAAGAGCATTAGTGAAGAGCTTGTGTCCGGATCATGTCCATTTGGAGTTTTTATTGGGAATCCATCACCCAATTGGTAGTTGTCACTACCACATTCTGAAAACAGGAGAATTTTCGAATTTTTTTCAATATTTAATATTATGTTATTTTTAATTAATTAATTGCATAATAGTATATTGATTTAAATAATTATTATGTGTGATGTGTAATTAAATATACTAATTACCACATATATAATACTTTACATTAATTATACATACAAATTTAATTAAAGCATATACTAATTTCATGCTAACTTAAATATATAAACAAACATTGATATATGTATACATTAGACATATATATATATATATATATACATTAATCAATATATATACACAATACATATTTATGTATTAACATAAATTAAATAACTATTATATCCATACATGTATTTTATTATGTTTAAATAACAATTAAATAAAAATATGCATATACATATACTAATACGTATTCAAATATTTAAAGTATTAATTAAAAATACTATACATACATTAACAAAATATATACATATATATTTATTCCCATTTTATTAAAATATATTAAGTATACATGAAATATATATATACGTATACCAATTATTATATATACTATTTTACATTTATTAAAAATAATACTACTCACATTAATATACATATCTATTAGATATATTCATACAATCAATTTTTAATAAAAATACTGTACATTTTCATAATTTAATGCCTACATAAAATTAATTATTAATAAATAGGCACTATACGTATACAAATTAATTACTCTAATTATACATAAATTTTAATACATTTTTATACTATTTAAATACATACAAAACCTTGTATTTATTATACAAATTAATTACACTAACGTATATATTAACATATTAATTTATACACATTTTAGACATATATACATATACGTATATATATATAAAGATATATATATATATAAAGATATATATATATATATATATATATATATATATATAAAGAGAGAGAGAGAGAGAATTACTGTGGGGAGCCGCCGGAGTTCAGGGGAGGAGGGCCGCCGGGTTGCTGCCAGCGGGAGGCTGACGGTGGCGTTGGGAGCAGCGGCCGCGGAACTCACTGGCCGGAGCAGCCGCCGGACCTGGATGCTCGCGAGGGGGAGCTCGCAGTGGCCGCCGGGACGGGGACCCGGCGCCGGAACAGCCGCTGGACGGGTCGGCTTAGTCGCCGGAGAGGGAGAGTTCGCCGGCCGGAGCACAGGGGGACGGAAGAACAGCGGGCCGCCGGGATCGGCTAGGAGAACGCAGCAGCGGGTGGAGAACGCCGGCCGGGATCCGCCGGACACGCACAGTAGGGGGGGAAAGTACACAGTGTTCCCCCTTTGAATTCAAAATTCAAAGAAAGAAAAAAGAAAAACAATAAGAAGAAGGAAGAAGGAGAAGAAGGAAGAAGAAAGGAAAGAGAAAAGAAAGGAAGGAGGAAAGAAATCCCACGTATGAGAGAGAGGGGGCTTGGAGGCTTGTGAGGTGGGGTTTTCTAGGTAGCCTAGGGATTAGGGTTTGATAGGACATGATATTAAATAGGAGAGAGGGTGTCATGATGGAGGGTGAGGATGCACTCCATTAATTGAGTGGTCCAGATTGAACATGAGGAATTTATTCATGGGGATGAGGGTGAGACTAATTAATTAAAAATAGTGGGTTCCCTCATTGGTTAAAATAATTAGGTGTTGGCACCTATAATTGAATAATTGCAACTTAGCCCCTTAATTTTGGGAAATTGCACAAACACATGAAATGACGAAAATTGGGCGGGCGATTCGGGGTCCGATATTTTTGTAGGGTCAGGGGACACTGTAAGATGGGTATGGGCTGAATTTGCAGGGCACTGGAATTAAATTGGGATTTTAAATCAGATAAATTAGTATCCTCAATTTAAATAGAAATAAAATACAAGTTGTGTTCAACAATTAATTAGGAGTACCTGGAGCCAAAACCAGGTCAAGTCATCAATACCAATATTGAAGAAGACTTAGAACAGAATATTACCCTAATTTGGGCCGCACGAAAAATAGGTCAAGATGGCCTCCAATTTTCGATTGGAACGCACAACGATACAAAAATAAGAATTTAAAAATAACGTCCGCGACGATTTTTGTGCGGCCAGAAACAATGTACAGGGAGCAAAATTATGAGTTGCAAAAATAGCAGAATTGAAGGCGGGCATGTCTAGAGCAAGATTGTGAAATTTGTTGGAAGACAAAAGTCTGGATAGTGCTCCAAATATCGAAGCAAAGGCAATGCGCAAAATATATTAAATACAATACAGTAATTAATTTCAATCTTCAAATATTAAATTCTAAATAAAATAATAAAATCCGAAATTCTATAATTCGGACAGGGGTTCGTCTACTGGGCTTCTAGGTCTAGTCTGCTAGCTAAAATAAATAATAACACTGCATATAATTATATATTTAATTACACATCACACATAATAATTATTTAAATCAATATACTATTATGCAATTAATTAATTAAAAATAACATAATATTAAATATTGAAAAAAATTCGAAAATTCTCCTGTTTTCAGAATGTGGTAGTGACAAGTCTACCCACCTTAAAAGAATTTCGTCCTCGAAATTTAAAATCCTCATATTAGTGTTTAATCATACACATTATTATTCCCGCAAATTTAAATTTGTCATTCATGAAATCAGGTTATAATCCACAATATCTTTTTACAAATTTCAAAAATCTGAAATTATTTGTATTCCTGTAAAAATCCTTGACATAGAATCAGAGTCCCTTTTTATCAAAAATTTCCTGAAAGTTTTGAGTTAATAATCCAATGTCCGGAAATTAATATCCACTCCTCAAAGTACTCTACAATATGATATTTACGGATTCTCCAAATGTCACATTCAATTTTAAAGTTCAAAATTCATAACTTGCAATTAAATAAATATATTGATGAATCTCCCAAAATTTCCAAATTAAAACCAACTTAACCATGTCAAAAATCTTTCCTGGAATTAATTAAACCACCAATTATGCCATGTTAATTTCTTAACCATTTGTTTAAATCAATAATTATCCTCAAATTTTTAAATCCTCGATTGTTTTATTTATGTATTTACTACCATCAAAATTAAATTCTTCAAATCATATAATCATGAACTACTCCATATTGTTATTCCACAATAAATTCTTTCAAAAAATTTATAATTATCATATCCCTAAAATCTTCAAAAATAAATCAAATCACATTCTTATCACAATATCCTCCAAATTTTAAATTAATAACGAAATACAAGAATTTAATATCCAATCCTCTAATTGAAATCCAATCAATGCATATTTCTAAAATTGAATCTCGTCCCAAATTTGAGTTTAACACTAATCCATAACATGCAACGATGTAATACTTATGGAACCTCCAATACAATACTCAAAATATAAGTTCTCAACTTGCAGTCCAACAATATATCGATGGCCTTCTTAAATTCCTCAAATTCAATGATAAATTCAATCATTTCATAATTTTCTAAAAATCAATGATTTAACAAAACTTCAATTACGCCATATCAAATTCCCAACTCTTTATTTAATTTAATATTTTTCCTCAAAAATTTTGGCACCTTGTCTCTCTTTGTCAAGTTATAACCTCTTCGTTAATCTTTATTACAGTTAAATCCTCAACAATCAAAGTCTAAGAGAATTCTACCTATACTCATACAACATGCAACCTAAAAGAAATATGTATGATCATGGTGTCTTTTGTCACGGTATTGCAGTCTCTGTATCAGGGGTACTACTAACTACATTATAACAAGAAATCATGCATGCAACTATGGCACTAAGGAATCAACCGATCAATCAAGTAGATAGGAACAGAATGAAGGAAAGAACAGAACTTGTCAACACATTACCTGCAGTATCGGTCTCCTCGACCGTCATCGCAAATGCTCGCCCTGCTGGGGTGGTTCCCTTTGCGGGTGCTGAGCAACATGCGGTTCCACAGGTAGCCTAACTGGATCTCTATAATTTGGAGTCGCGCGCTGGTTGAAAGAATAAGGAACTCGAAGACAATCCCTTATTCGATGTCCCGCAGCGCCACAGTGCAAACAAAGTCCCAGCCTCGTTCTACAGCTCTTCCGAAGGTGACCTGGCTTCTTACAGAAATAACAAGTTCGTTGATCCTGCTGTACAGGAACTGGTGCCGGGTACTGCTGTTGATACTGAAATGCCCTCGGCTGCCACTGGCCAGGATACTGCTGGGCAACTCTCTCAACTGTCTGTAGTGCCATCTGGTGAGCGTTCTCCATGCTCTCTCTCATCAGCTCGGTTTGTGCCTGGTGCGCTTCTGCTTGCATCCTCTGAGCCTCAGCTTGAACTCGCTGAGCATCTGCCGCCATTCTCTGGGCCTCTACCATGCCTTGGATCAAGGTGAACATCTGTGCCCCGTCAATGGGCAAACCTCCGGGAATCAGAGTCGGTGGAGGAGGAAGGTCGTCCGTCACAGCTGCGGCAATCTTCTGAACAGGTGGAGAAGGAAGATCACCTACGTGCATCGGAGATGTAGGAGGAACTACCGCTGTCTGTCCCTCAGGTGGAGAGGTGGCAGACCCCTCTAAAGCTGATGTTCCCGCGCTCGTAGATAGTGTCTTCGGCAACATCCTGAAGACAGATCCCAAGGAATCAATTTAGGCAAAATGCGATATCATCAAGGAAGGACAGTATAATTCTAAAGAAGCAACATTCAAGATAGAGAGATAGATTGGAAAAAATTCCTAGTTGTGATTGCACAGGTCAAGATGCATCCAAGGTCTGATACTTCTATCTCCTAGGTATCACAGTTCTATCACAAACACTTACTATTGGCTTCCTTACCTACTGCAATCGCTAATACTAGTTAATCTTATCACTCAATGCATAACAGTTGCAACACATCATACTAACTACTGCACTTTCTAATACAATCCCTTGATGATTACCCAAGTCAGTTTGCAGTGAAATCTCAATCACGCTCAAGCCAACAGATCCTTACACATGCAATATATCTCTCCCACTATAAAATCTTATCCTCAATAAATTTCCTCAAATAACTCCTCGAATAAACTTTTAAAGTAAAATGTATACACTTTCCTCAAGGTTAATTTATCTAAACACTGAAATGAAAATTTAATCACCTAAAAGATCCTTACAGCCTTGTCTAGGTTTATTGAATCGAATCTGAATCCTCAAAATAAAATTTTAATAACAATCTCAATCTTCTTAGAATCCTAAAATTTGAAATTCATTTTCAATCTTCAATTAAAATTTTAAATCCACCTTCTGTAGTCAAATAGCTCTAATGTTAATCCTTTTCACTGTCCTCATTGACGGCATCATTAAATAATATCATAAATCAGTCTATAAATTCCTCTTAATATGAAATCAACTCTATAATGAAGCAAAATCCTAATTTAATACCTTAATTAACAGCAATCAAATCAATATCAACAAGTGAGAATGGACAGAACAAGGGAATGATTTTAAATTGGAAGTTTTAACAAGATTCTCAGGGGTCATCCCAGGAATCTCTCAAGGAATTGTGATTGAGTATTTGCTCTCGTCCTAGTATCCTATGTCCTAGATTCAATCGCAGGCACGCAGTAGTATAACAAGGATGTCACACTACCACGACATCGCACAACTCGCGAAGTCTGACCTGCATGGGCCACCACTAAAAACGTGTCAACGACCCGCACCCGGTTTAGGGGCACGAGTGCGTGGGTACGTCCAGCCTACGCCGCAGCATCGGCGGTAGAACGCTGTCTAGGTATTGATACTATCTAACTAATGTCACGCAAATATCCAATCTCCATTAGGAGGCACGGATGACACAAATAGATGAACATATACTCAACCACAGAATTACAGCACGATAAGATTTCGAATAAAACTTAAATTAAACACAACACAAGTCCACAAGAAAACTTAACTTAACAATATCCAAGAATCATCAAAATGCCGGAGACAAATCCGGTACCAAATAGTCTACTTAAGAACTAACAATGAAAATAACTTCCAGCTAGACCTCCTGGAATCACAACTACTAAGTCTGCAGCTACTCACCATAAGTGTCGGACAGCGGTCATCTAAGCCGACCCGTCCAGCGGCTGTTCCGGCGCCGGGTCCCCGTCCCGGCGGCCACTGCGAGCTCCCCCTCGCGAGCATCCAGGTCCGGCGGCTGCTCCGGCCAGTGAGTTCCGCGGCCGCTGCTCCCAACGCCACCGTCAGCCTCCCGCTGGCAGCAACCCGGCGGCCCTCCTCCCCTGAACTCCGGCGGCTCCCCACAGTAATTCTCTCTCTCTCTCTCTTTATATATATATATATATATATATATATATATATATCTTTATATATATATATATCTTTATATATATATACGTATATGTATATATGTCTAAAATGTGTATAAATTAATATGTTAATATATACGTTAGTGTAATTAATTTGTATAATAAATACAAGGTTTTGTATGTATTTAAATAGTATAAAAATGTATTAAAATTTATGTATAATTAGAGTAATTAATTTGTATACGTATAGTGCCTATTTATTAATAATTAATTTTATGTAGGCATTAAATTATGAAAATGTACAGTATTTTTATTAAAAATTGATTGTATGAATATATCTAATAGATATGTATATTAATGTGAGTAGTATTATTTTTAATAAATGTAAAATAGTATATATAATAATTGGTATACGTATATATATATTTCATGTATACTTAATATATTTTAATAAAATGGGAATAAATATATATGTATATATTTTGTTAATGTATGTATAGTATTTTTAATTAATACTTTAAATATTTGAATACGTATTAGTATATGTATATGCATATTTTTATTTAATTGTTATTTAAACATAATAAAATACATGTATGGATATAATAGTTATTTAATTTATGTTAATACATAAATATGTATTGTGTATATATATTGATTAATGTATATATATATATATATATATGTCTAATGTATACATATATCAATGTTTGTTTATATATTTAAGTTAGCATGAAATTAGTATATGCTTTAATTAAATTTGTATGTATAATTAATGTAAAGTATTATATATGTGGTAATTAGTATATTTAATTAATTACTTTATTAATATCTGATTAATATGAGCAGTAGGTAATTAAATAAATTCTATATTTAAGTTTGGCATATATATATATATTTTGTATATATATATACTTGATATAATTTCATATATATTGTACATGTATGTTATTTATGAATAAAGTGTTTAAATACATGTACTATCATGGTATATATATATATTTTGCATATGTGGTGATTTGGTGCAAGTATGTATACAGTATAATTATTATTTTGGTATACAAATCCATATGTGTATATGTATCTGTATGGGTATACTTATTAAAACGTATTTTGGTATTCGTATTTAATAAAAACGTAATTTGGTATAAATAAATAAATATGTAAATGACCGTATTTTGGTATCAATGTATGTATGTAGAGTTATATTTTCATATTGGTATACATTTTCATAAAACCTTAGCATATATATAATTGTATTTAATTTGAGATGTTGTATATACATACAGGTATTAGTTTTGTTTAAAGTGTATATATTTAATTAATGTATGTAAGTGTGGTATTAAATTTGACTAGTATAAAGGCATATATTTTAGGTGTATAATTATTTTAATAGATAAGTATACATATATTTTGTATAAGTATTTAATTTGATATGTATATTGTAATTACATATGTTAACTTAGATATGTATATTATGTATCTAGCTACTAGGTAGCCAGTATCATACCTGGAGAAGGCCCTGAATTCAGTGTTTATAGACTGTGTGTTAGCGTAGCTTCTGATGCAAATGTGGGTTGCTTTGTGTTATGTGTTATAGGACTGTTGGTTTACCAGGGGATACTCTGGAACAGGACATCCATAATTACCAGCTAAGGACCAAAGGCAAGTACATTCTCTGATAATTTCCAATTCTTGATAATTGCTATAAGTTCAATGATCTTGAAATGTTACAACTGAATCTTTGACACTGTGCTACACGGACTAGTATAGCCTGGATCTGCAGTCATGAGATGTTACCTTAATTATCGTATTGACATTGTACACGACATGTATATTTAGAAACCGTACATGATAGACTTTACTTGCTCGTGTATCGTGACGTGTCATGGTTGGATCCACAGTACTAGTTGGGGGCGGGGAAGTAGTTAGTAAGAAATGTGATCATAACCTCTTATTGTAGTATAAAAACTGTAAGTGTTAATCATGCTCTTCACCCATGATTAGCCAGGCCTTATAGCAACCGTACATGTTCCCAAGCCGATCACATTTCGAAACTACTATTTCAAACACTTAGAATAGTTACAGTTCTCTATATTTTCATATACTACATCACCCGTATATGATACTGTTCCTTATTCTTTCATTTTATACATGCACTGACTGTGTTTCATTGCCTATTGCCTGTCTCTCTTAAACTGTCATTACATTATTCCACTGTCTTCTCAGTAGCTAGCATGACATGTTTTATTGTATTATAGACATTATCAATTAATGGAACTGTTATTTGAGATTGTGCTTTGCTCCTTCCTGACTGGAAACATTTTTCCAGACTATGCCTTAGATGACCGCTGTCCGACACTTATGGTGAGTAGCTGCAGACTTAGTAGTTGTGATTCCAGGAGGTCTAGCTGGAAGTTATTTTCATTGTTAGTTCTTAAGTAGACTATTTGGTACCGGATTTGTCTCCGGCATTTTGATGATTCTTGGATATTGTTAAGTTAAGTTTTCTTGTGGACTTGTGTTGTGTTTAATTTAAGTTTTATTCGAAATCTTATCGTGCTGTAATTCTGTGGTTGAGTATATGTTCATCTATTTGTGTCATCCGTGCCTCCTAATGGAGATTGGATATTTGCGTGACATTAGTTAGATAGTATCAATACCTAGACAGCGTTCTACCGCCGATGCTGCGGCGTAGGCTGGACGTACCCACGCACTCGTGCCCCTAAACCGGGTGCGGGTCGTGACAGTAGTTTTTTAATTTATTCTCATTATAGCTCCCAAATCATGCATTGGACCACTCGAAAGCACCCAATGGCATAAGACTACCAATATGATCAAATTCTAGTTGATTTGGATGTGTATTGTGGTCTCTACATAAGTTTTTATATCGATTTTAGGAGAATTATGAGGTGGGCACACCAAGTGTGAGTCACAACATCAATTTAGTCGTATTAAACTTAGATCTGGGTTGTGAGAATAGATACGTATCCACAAATGGGTACATATAGGTCGTATCATGGTATTTTGCGATACAGAGTAATACGAGGATCAATTTTGGGCATTTTATGCAATTACTCCCCAATTCTTATTATAGCAAGTTACTTTAGTTGTATTATGATGATATAGATATGCATAATTAGTATTTGTAAGAAATTAGGAGTTTTGGAACTTTGCTTGAGGTGTATCATGAGTATCCTAACTTATGTATTCAATGTGTTTGGTGAATTGACTCATAAATAGTGTATGTACTAGTATATATATATATATATATATATATATATATATATATGCTTTTGAGTGTGTGTATTATTTGGGGCTCAGCTGTGTTGGGGAGTGTGATGTGTGCACAAGTATGTGGGTTGTTGGTGAGCACATAGTGTCCTTACAAATGTATTAGGGGGGTTGCAAGTATCAGGTTAGGGGAAAATGATGGTGAGCTTGTAACAACAAAATTGATGTTAAGTGATTGATGTAGCAGCAACAATATGAGAAGAGGTTTAGTTGTCAGGTTGTGGGGATACACACGAATGTGTAGCAGCAAAAGGAGAGTTGTTGTGTGCTTGCTGTGAAGCGACTACATCAATGTTTGTGGTATTAAACGAAAGAATGAAAGTGTATTTCAATGACGGGGTTTGTGCGAAACCCGCGCCCTTTGGTTTACAAACAAACTTGTACAATGTAATCCTATACGAGGATGTGGGAGTACAATTTATTTATTCTGGGTATAAATTGCTATAGGTGTCTGATCTGCGGCCGATCACTTTAGCCCTTGGACCACGCAATGTTGAAGAAGTGCCGTGGAAGACAGGTAGCGGCTTCGAAGGTTGTAAGAGAGGGTGGATGCACGATGCCGAAGTCGTCGATCCCCGCTCTTTGCCTGAGCTCCGGGCTCTCTCTCTCTCTCTCTCTCTCCTCCTTGTTCGATCTTCTTCAACTGTTGACCTTGGATCTGGTATTGGTACTCTTGACCGAATTTTCCGACTTGGGATCTGATACCGGTTTCTTGACCAATTTTTTGACCTGGGATCTGATACCGGTTTCTTGACCAATTTTTCCCCCTTGTTCTCCATTGACAGGGGCCTCTATTTATAGAGTCTTTGGTGACAGTGACCACTCCGTTGGTGTAGCAACCGAGGAGTGGAAAGTACAGCACCCTTTTACACAACGGTTAAAGTAACCAATGCCTACGTATAGATAATCTTTTGACTGAGCGGGTGACGTGGGTCCAACTAAGGGGACACAACACGTACGGTTGCTACTAAGATCATGTCGTAAAAGTCACGCGGGTAGGTATCCATTGTGTAGAAGAGGTTGGCGTAGAAGCCAAATGTCGGTCACCATGGCATAGAAGTCAAGTAGGCATAGAAGCCGAACAGGCATAGAAGCCGAGCAGGCATAGAAGCCCAACAGGCATAGGAGCCGAGTAGGCATGGAAGCCGAACAGGCACAGAAGCCGAACAGGCATAGAAGCCGAGTAGGCGTGGAAGCTGAGTAGTTGTAGAGACTGAGTGGGCGTGGAAGCCGAGTAGTCGTAGAGACTGAGTGGGCGTGGAAGCCGCATGAGCACAGATCCTGAATGGGCATAGAGGTCGCTGCATATCGTGCCAGGATGGGCGTAGAAGCCGCTTGAGCATAGATCCTTAATGGACGTAGAAGCCGCTGCACACCGTGCTGATGTGGACGCCTTAGCCGGAATTATGGCTTTTGAAGATATAACCAAATCTCTTGCAGAGATTTGCCATCACCTTATGCATTAAATACGGAGGCATGTTTCGAAGGTCTGCAGGCCTTCTGTGCACCCATCGCAGAGACGTGTCTTAAGAGAAACTGTCACTGCTCTGTACAATTAGACGTGGAGACGTGCCTCGAATCCCGTACGAAGTGCAGCTTTTGACGTGGCAGGCGGTTTGTCTGCTGCGGAGCGTAAAACAGCTCATGTTTGCCTGTGTAAAACAGGGTGGCGTATTCCCTTGTACGCAAAAGAGCGGTTTATGCTGAGGGGACTCCAGTAAACGACGGTTTGGTGATATTTTACCAAATCCTCTGCATTAAATGGTGAGATCCGCCATCATACTGTGGGATGCGTCCCGAGAGGTCTGCCATCATTTCCAGCCGTCGTCTGGGTAGCCGTGCATCACCTTTTGTCAGGAGTCAGAGGTCAGATTCACTGCGTGACTTGACAGGTTTATTTCGGGGAAGATGAAGCGTTCCTCGTACGCTATCACGCTGCTTTGAGAGCGGTTGAGTTTTACGCCATGGAGGCGATGAAGAACTCTGTTTCACGCTGGAGCGGCCTGGACGTACTGCACTTATGCGGATGGTCCTTTAAGCTTTATTCTTCACGCTGTATTTTAGCGGAGAAAACTCTGTCGTACGCCTGATGGCTCTGAAGGCCTCTGCTTACGCTGCTCTGTATCAAGAGGCTGTGTAGCTCTTCCCAGCGTATTTTTTATGCTTCTACAAGACCCCCTTCAGAGCTTTTAAATTCCTTGGAATTTGAAATGCTTTGAACGAAGCATGAATGGCCCCTCGTAACTCAAAATGTTTCTGAGTGGAGCGTTGAAACGGTCGGTGCAGACTTTATGGTGGATTTATGGGGGACCGCTGTGATCTCTTTTGCCTATAAAAGGCTGGAGGAGTTAGCCTGTTCTCCCCACATCTTCATCACCACGCAGAGATGATCACCGGAGTTCGCCGGGTCAATTTGAGGAAGAAGGAGATCATGTTCTTCCAGCGTGTAAGGAGTCGAAAAAGACAGCATCTTCGAGCAAGTGTCCACTGCAACGATGGATCATGGAAGGATATCTTAGCCTCCCTTGCTCGGGATAATTAGCAACTTTGTATGGCGTTGCCCCAGGAGAGAGGAAGGGTCGTATTTGACCACACAGCTTGCAAGCTGTATCTCTTCTCCTTAGATCCCCGCGGACGAGATTAGACAAACCGTAATCTATCGTCCCTGATCGAGCTGGGTGGAAGACCCCTCAGCTGGATCGGCCATGGCGAATGGAGGATCTTCTTGTTCATTACTGTGGAAGTAAATGAACCGCCATGGAAGAAGATGAAGACCTGCACCGATGCGAGAACCCGGTAGAACGGATTCTAGGGGCGATCTTTCGACGACGATGATGAGGAAGCCCTTTGTAGATGGGATTTCCCTCACATGTAGTCATGAAAAATAAAAAGAAAACCCTTGTAGATTGGATTTCCCTCATATGTAATCATGATTTTGATCTTTAATAAAAATTGTCTTTCTTCTTCATATGATCATCTTGCCATATGTTGCTGTGAAATCTGAATATGTGCAGCTTCAACACGTCTGAATCTGTACGCCGACTCTGTAAAAAGAGTGCTAGGTCCTGTCCTTTACGCTGTAGAGCATTTTGAACATCTTAGAACTGTCCTGTTGCTGGGACTGAGGAACCGCGTAGAGCTCTGAACTTCTGATAAACAGAATTTTCGTTCAGTCTTTTCCTTCAAGAGTGGCTTCTCGAAGATCCATTGGAACAGGGTCGAGGAATGGCTGTCAAAAACTGAGTTGCCTTCTTTTGATAGACGAGATATTCAGAATGGAGTTTGGATGAACCTCCAATTGACCCGAGAAGAGTAATTTCTCAATGTTTGAACTCTTGTATGTTTTGGGTACTTGGGATATGTTGAGGCCAAGGAGGAGTATCTTCTGTGTGAACTCCTATAATTGACCATCTTGGGGACCGTTCGAATATACGGAAAGTCGTGGAGCAAGAAATTATCAGTCTGTAGCCTCCGGGCGTAAAACACCATCGAGCATGAAATCGTAGACTTGTAGTTCCTATGCGTGAAGTCATGGGTTTTGTGGCCTCTCGAGCATAAAAGCTACTGAGCACAAAGGCATCCGGGCCAAAAATCTGACTTGTAGCTGTCGAACGTAAAGTTGTAGATTCGTAGCCGTCGAGCGTGGGAAGCTCCTTTAGCGTAGAACTGTATATCTGTAGCCTGTGAGCGTAGAACACCATCGAGCGTGAAATCATAGACTTGTAGTTCCTGTGCGTGAAGTCATGGGTTTTGTGGCCTCTCGAGCATAAAAGCTACTGAGCACAAAGGCATCCGGGCCAAAAACCTGACTTGTAGCTGTCGAACGTAAAGTTGTAGATTCGTAGCCGTCGAGCGTAGAAAGCTCCTTTAGCGTAGAACTGTATATCTGTAGCTCCTGAAAAGAAAATTTCTCCGAGCGTGAAGTCTTGCGGATCTGTTGCTTCTGAGCGTAAACTGAGCGCTATCGAGCGTGAGATCATCGATTTGGTATCTGCTGAGCGTAAAGTGTAGATTTGTGGCCTCTCGAGCGTAAAAGCTACTGAGCACAAAGGCATCCGGGCGTAAAACCATAGACTTATAGCTTGCGAGCGTAAAACCGTAGATCTGTTGCTGTCGAGCGTAGAAAGCTCCTTCAGCGTAGGACCTGCTGAACCGTCTTTGCACAAAAAAAACTTTTCGAATTTGCTGACTGTCCGTCTTTCAAGGTTAGTGGGCTAACGTGGCATCCAATCATAACCCATTATTTAATTTTGCGAGATTTGGTTAGGGTCTCGAGGAGTCCGTCTGAGGATTCGAGGAGTCAGCCCGAACTCTATATATATCCCAAGTTCTCTGAGAGAGAAACTTTCTATCCGTCTTCTGTGAAAGAGAGCTTTCGATTGTTCGAGTTTTTCTTCGTTCCCTCGAATCTTCAGAAAATGGCGTCGAAACAAACCTCCTTCGCTAAGGAAAAGGGTATAGGTTCCTCTTCTCATTCTTCCGCCCCAGCGAGGGGGTCTTCGGTCGGTCAAGGCGAACTTCCTTCTGAGCGAGGTATCCCGCCGACGAGCAGTGCACCCGGTCTTAGAGGTAAAGCCTTCGGGGTGACAAAAATGACGAAAAATCCTTCGCACACGTTGAACGTGACCGTGCTAGGTCGTCTTCTGTGCTGATAGCCTCTTCTTGAGGAAGATGATGCACGGAGGCATTTTCATCTTTTACGCCCATATTTCTAATGTGTCTGTGTAAAGACTCCATATTTTCGTAGTTCTGAGCGTAGGAGCTCTGGCTACCAAAAATTAGGGTATATCGTAAAATTTAAATTTTACGCATGTGGGGGGACCTTCGGCGTGAAATTGCCAGATTTGCACAATCCCGCGTAGAGCGCAGACTGTTGTTTCTTTCGGTCCGTATGTTCGTGCAAGACTTGTGATGACGTATTTTTCTTGCACTTTTGTAGTTGACTTGGGTGAGTCTCCACTGGCCGAGGTGATGGGCTCCGCTGCTGGGATGCTGCACTCGAACTACCTGGAGGATCTGTCCCACGTGTCATTCCCTATCTTCGGACCCCAGTACCCTGAAGGAAGGAGGGTCTTAATATCGGCTCAGGGCGAGCGAATGCTGTTGAGCATGATCAATGGGGAGCCTCTGACTTATGTAGACGGGGAGTCGTACGTAAAGCCGACTTTCCTTTTTGGGGACATGATCGACAAACAGTCCCAAACGAAGCCTAAGAGGGAGCCCTGGGTCTTCTCAGCCGGGAATTTGGTTTTGTACCTGCTAACGATGCCGAGGGATTATCCCATCTCGGCCTTCTTCCACGCGACGCATCCTAGGAAGATGTCGTGGACGCTGACTCCTGATCTTCACGGCAAGCCGGGGAAGATTTTTCATCTGAAAGGAGCTGACCAGGGGTCATTCGTCAGTCGCCCCTCCGACGATGTGACGTTGTTCAGAGGATTGTGCCCGGGCAGTGTTCCAAGTGAAGATAGCTTGGTGATCCAACCGGTCCAATTGCCGACCTTCTGCAATAATTTCATGGGTCGAGGTGGGGTATATCCCAAGGAGAATCCTCGGTGCAATGGGTGGATCGCCCCAACGAACTCCCGATGGAGATGCCTAGTTGACTGGGCCTTGAAGCACTTCCAGAGAGAGTTGGAGGGCATTGGACTATATGCCGTTGTGAGTGTGACGAGCATCGGGTTGCCTCCGAACCCCAATTTGTTCCTGGCGCTGATGGAGCGGTACATTCCGCTCACCGGGGCCTTTGCCACTCCACTGGGGGAGTTGGGGTTGGCCCTCCACGAGATGGCAGTTGTCTCAAGACTGCCGATGGGGGATACTCCATATGAAGAGTATGTTTCCACCAACCGGGAGTTGGAGGATTTGGACCCTTCAGGTGGTGGAAGTATATCAGGAGCTGATGTGTCAATACTTCGCGTGCACCGCCTTTTATAACGAGCCTTCTGATTTGGCTCACACCACCAAGTGGATGTCCTACCTCTTCTTCCACCGAGCCGGGGCCGCCAGGTCGGAGAAAGCCTCGGGTGGCAAGAATGAGCCCGTGAACTGTTTGGGCGTGCTTAGTGCCCAGGTTGTGGAGACTCTTATGGAGGAGGCTGAAGCTCCGGACCAGATTCTTGTCGAGGGGGTAGGAAAGTACCCGGAAGGTACCAAGGCCTGTAGTTACTTGAGGCATTATCGCAGGCCTTTGTCTAAGGAAGCCCAGCCGGCTGGTTTCCTCTCCATATGGTTGCGCCGAGTAGTGGTGCCGGGTACCGCATCCGCGGACCGCATTCACCGAAATATCCTATGGCCGGTAGTGCGCCAGGTGTTCGGGGCGAGACTGGGCTTGCTTCCTGCCATGGTGTGCCGTATATAGGCTGGCTTGAGAGCCATAACTGACGGGTTGCTCGTCGACGAAGCTCGACGTGAGAGTTTTCCCAGGGTGGAGTTACCATACCTATACTTGATGGGATGGTTGGTTCTCCACAATCCCCGGGTGATGTCTCCTGGGTCCGATAGCAGCTCGGGGGATATATTCTTGCTGAATTACAAGGATTCCTCCTGGAATGTGAGCATAGTTTTAGACTGTCGGCTGGTGTTGAACCTCGGCCACGGTTGGAATCTCCTCTGTACTGCTCCCCCCGTGCATCGCAATCAATCAGGGGTACGGCTTGAGGATTCAGGTGGAGAGAAGATCGACCTTTCCCCGAAAGCCTTTAACTGGTTGGTCTGTATTATGCCCTCCCATCTGCTATACAGGAGCGAAGATTACTGCTTCTTCGAGCCCTACTTGCCTAGTCGGTTTGCCAGGCAGTTTGGGTACGATCAGCTGCATGTGGGCAATGTCGTTACCAGCTTTAGGTCCATGGGCAGACTCATTGATGGAGCTAGAGGGTGGCGATATTTCCTTATGGGTTGTACGAGGGCAACCTTCATTGTGCCGGTTGTTACAACCTCCACGGAGCTTTGCATTCTCCATTCTTACGCCCAGTTTTACTTGGCGATTAACACCTTCCATCGTGATTTTGACGTGCGTGGAAGCTTCCGGGTGCCTTCTCCCAAGCCTGGTCAAGAGTTGACATCCCTTCGGTTTCTTCGGATGAAGGTGAGGAGTCTGGTACTCCGGACGAGCCTCTTGTATCGGTGCCGAGGTGCGAAGTGCCTCTGTCTGCGGGGGCTTTGGTAGTCCCTTCTGGGAAGCGACGGGCTTCTGCTCTGAAGGTAGTTTCTCTTCGCAAGAGGAGGAAGGAGACGGTTGCTCGTCCTCTCCGCATTCCTGGCATTGCGGCTCTTGGGAGTGAGCCTGCCTCTCCCTACCTCGGGGATGACTCCTTGGCTGGAGGTTCCTCGCCTTCTAGAGAGGGGCCTCCTACAGTTCCGGTCGTCGATGCCGGAGAATCCTCGTTAGAGGTGGCTGTGGCGGCTACTGCTCCAGGTAGCGGAGCGAGATTGCCTGCGTGGCCGAGGCAGATGGGAGAATCTTTCCCAGGGCCAGCAGCGGGCATGACTCCTGCCGCGTTAGTGAGCGCGCCTGGCGAGATTCCGGCCGATGAACTTCGACCACGTCTTGGTGGAGGCCTGACGGAACTCTCGGCGATGTCGGTCGGCCCACCTCCTTCTCCAGGCATGACGATTCGCATTGCGTCATTAAGGCGTGGTTTAGATATATCGACTGCAGATGCGTCGTATATGCCGTTGGCTCCGGGTAAAATGTCGTTTTTATGTCTCCTTTGAGAAATATTGTCATCATACTGATATTGACTTTCTTATTTTCTTCTCAGGGGATAGCGCCCACGGGGAGTATAGCGTTGAAGCGCATTCTGGTTTCGCTCGGGCTTCTGACGAGGAGGCGTTCGTCTTTGATGAGGAAGTGGCTTCGGGGGCCAGTACGCCTGGAGTAGCTTCGTCACCTCGAGAGGAGGATGAACACGTCGTCGTGACCTTGCCTCTTGTGAGTGTGGCGACGACTTCGGCCGCCGTTACCGCACCTTCTTCGATTGCGCCATGTGCCGATGCGACGGCTGTGGCCACCTCGTCTGTAATCATCCCTGGAGAGGGACTTGCTGACATTGCGGGCGCTCCGGCGTTCAGTCGAATCTAGTTGCGTTGATCGAGCAACATACCAGCCTTTCCTATACCAGTTTGAGAACGATGGTGTCAATGGTGTTAGCGAAGAGTCTGGATTTTGAGCGCCTGAGGAAGACTTCTCTTGCTTCGATCGGGGTCATCAGGGAGCTCGGCGATCCTGGGGTAGCTGACGCCCTGGAGGCGGTGGTTAATGGGTTAGAGCAACCTATTAACGAATATTTGCAGCTGACTCGGGGTCTCGATGCTGATGTTCAGGCTCGGTTCGACCTCAAGACTGCGCGGCTTGCTACGAAGGTGGAAAGCCTAGATAACTCTATCCAGAAGCATAAGCTGGAGGTGGATAGGAGAAAAGTTATCGTGGAAGAGGCTCTTGCCGTTGAGACACGGTGTCGCTCTGAGCATGAAGGGAATGCAGCGAGGATCTCCAAGCTGAAGGAAAAACTCGCTCGGACAGAGAAGTGGGCTTCTCAGTCGCTGGCAGGTCTAGACGTAGCGTCCGGTCGACTGAGCACAACGCGACGGGAGCTGGACCGTGCAGAAGCTGCTCGCGCGGGCTGTCTTCGGGCAAAGGCTGATCTGATCCTCATGGACACTCCTGAGGCACGGCTGGAGCAGGCTCGTGCCGACGCCTTGGTTCTTAGGAATGAGAGGATAGCTGCGCTGGAGCGACAGATTCACAATCTGACTCACCTGCCATCATGATGTATTGTTTCCCCTTTTTTTTGCTTGCCCAGATGTAATTCTGCCTCCCTCTCAGGAATAAATAAAGGCGACTCTTTTCTGACTTTTGTGGACCCATCATTTCGGAATGTAAATGACCAGTTTTGGTGAGAGTGTTATCAGAGGTAGTATGGATATGATAGACTCTCGATCAACTTCTTAGCAGGACACATCTATTCAGAGGTCATACGGATATGATAGAGCGTAACCCTACTAATTGCATTTTGAAAGTAGTTTTGTCAGAATCGAGAGCCTTGCTATGTCCCACCCGAGCAGGGGGGATTAAGCATAGTACCTTTTCAGGAATTTGCCGTTGATGGGAGCCATTAACAGGTCTCCATTAGGCTGGGCTATCCTATAGGCGCCGTTCGAGAACGTTGTCTCGATCACATAAGGGCCTTCCCACTTGGGTTGGAATTTGCCTTTACTTCTGTGGGTAAGAATCATCGGTCTTCTTACGGCTAGAACTAGCTCGTCGACTTTGAACACTCTTTCCTTCACTTTATGATTAAAAGTTTTGGAAATGCGTGCTTGGTAAAGCGCGATGCGCTGTTGAGTTTGTAGGCATTTCTCGTCTAATCCTTCAAGCTCTTGGAGCCTTAACAGGTCATTCTTTTCTCGAGTCAACTCACTAGTCACTGCTATCCTGAGCGACGGGATCTATATTTCGATGGGAAGAACTGCCTCGCTCCCGTAGACCAGTAAAAAGGGGGTACAACTTGTAGGTGTCCGTACCGTTGTGCGGTATGCCCAGAGACATTCGCCCAGCTTCTCGTTCCAGTCTCTTTTGTTTGAAGAAATGAACTTCTTTAGGAGTTTGATAATGGTTTTGTTGAAAGCTTCCGCCAAACCATTAGCAGCTGGATAATATGCCGTAGAGGCAATATTATGTATTCGACTTTTATCGCAAAATCGATGAAATGCTTGGCTGATGAACTGAGGCCCATTGTCATGGATTATCCTTCGAGGAATCCTAAAGCGATAAATGACGTGGTGCTTGATGAAGCTGATCACGTCAGACGCTTTTACCTCAGCCAGAGGGATCGCCTCTGCCCATTTGGAGAAGTAATCTGTGATGGCCAGTATGAACAGGTGGCCTCTGGAGGAAGACGGGTGAATGGGACCGACGATATCCATACCCCATGCTTCGAAGGGCCAGGATGCGACCGTAGGATGTAGATATTCAGACGGTTGGTGTATGAAGTCTGCATGAACCTGACAGGCTCTGCATTATCTTGCATAGCTGATCGCGTCTGTGATCATAGTGGGCCAGTAGTAGCCCATTCTCCTAATACGAACCTGTAGCTTAGGACCGGGCTGATGCGCTCCGCATACGCCGTCGTGAGCTTCTCGGATAATCTGCTGTGCTTCGTCATCTGAGAGACATCTTAATAGCAGTCCGTCGTAGGTTCGACGATATAGGCAGTGTGAAGATGCATCGAAATAGAAGCGTAATGATCGTCTCTTGACGGATATTGCTTCTTTGGGGTCCTCTAGCAAGATTCCGTATGCGACGAAATCTATGAAAGGACTTCTCCAGTCTCTCCCTGGGGGATCTGTGTTCACAACGTGGCTGCGTTCTATGTGAAGGTTGTTCTTCACGCAAAATAAATCTCTGTTAAGAAGGATCACCGAATCTTGCCTTCTTATAGGGGTAGCTAAGTCCGCAGCTAGACTGGCCAGGGCATCAGCTTCCAGATTCTGAGATCGAGGTACATGCTCTAGGAAGAACCCTTTGAACGTCATGGCTATCTCGATTGTCGCTCGGTGATAGGGGATGAGGTCTGGATTTCGGACTTCGTATATCCCTCTGACTTGATTTACGATAAGCAGAGAATCACCGAAAGCTTCCAGGGTTTCGACCCCCAGCTCTTCAGCGACTTGGAGCCCGATCAACAGGGCGTTGTATTCTGCCACATTGTTGGAGCATGGTTCATTAAGAGAGTATGCCCGGTAGATGACGAGTTTATCAGGAGTGACCAGGACGATTCCTACCCCTGAAACTACGTTTCCCTGGGGGCCAGTCCTGGAGGCGCCGTCAAAGAACAGTTGCCATGTGTCACTTTCCATTGCAGAATTATATTCTGCAACTTCGTCGGGAATGTCTTCGTATAACTTGGAGGCCTCCGGGATCGGATGAGCAGCCAGGAAGTCGGCCAGCGCTTGACCTTTGATGGACTTCTGCGGGATGTACACTATGTCATATGGTGTTAACAGCATCGCCCAGGTTGTGAGTCAGGAATTAAGAATACTCGGCTTGCTCATCAGTACTCGAAGAGGATTGATCCTGGAGATGATATGAATAGTCTGGCCGATGACGTAGTGTCGCGTCTTTTGGATAGCGAATATCAGAGCCAGACATTCTTTCTCCACTGGGTTGTACCGGTGTTCGGCTCCGACCATCATCCTACTGAGGTAGTAGATAGCCTGCTCATGCCCCTCGTCGTTCTTCTGTGCTAGAAGAGCTCCTAGCGAATGATCCATTGCTCGGACGTACAGCAAGAACGGTTTCCCCATAATGGGAGGCACCAGAACTGGCGGATTGGTGAGGTAGCGTTTGATCTCCCCGAATGCTTGCTGACAGGTTTTGTCCCATACGAAGGATACACCTTTCTTCATAAGGTACGAAAAAGGCTGGCATCTTCCTGAGAGGTTGGATATGAACCTCCGGATATAAGTCAGACGGCCTTGAAATCCTCGGAGTTCCCTCAGATTGCGGGGCGGTCGCATTTCTACGATGGCCTGGACTTTGTCAGGGTCCACCTGGATGCCTTTGGCGGTAATAACAAATCCCAAGAATTTGCCACTAGATACGCCCAGGAAGGACTTCGTAGGGTTTATCTTGAGTTGATGTCGGCGCATTAACTCGAATATCGTCCTTAGGTCCTGAATGTGATCATCCTTGAGGCGGCTCTTGACGGCTATGTCGTCGACATAACACTCTACTATTTTGCGTAAATGTTCATGGAATATGCCGCTCATAGCCCGTTGGTACGTAGCCCAGGCGTTCTTCAATCCGAAGGGCATGACCGTATAGCAATACACTCCCAACGGGGTGCGGAAGGCAGTGTGCTTCTCGTCTTCAGGATGCATCTTGATCTGATTGTATCCTGAGAACCCGTCCATGAAAGACATGCGTTCAAAACCGCAGGTGTTGTCGATCATGATGTCCATGATGGAAAGAGGAAATTCATCCTTGGGGCAGGCCGCATTCAGATCTCGGTAATCGATGCAGATACGTACCTTCCCATTTTTTTTCATGACTGGGACAACATTGGCGACCCAGTCGGGATATTGTTCTTCCCGGATGAACCCACAGGCTATCAGCTTTTTGACTTCAGCTTCAATGGCGTCTATCATGTCCGGTCGGAACCGGCGTTGGTACTGCTTCACAGGCTTTGAGTCAGCCAATATGTTGAGTTTGTGAGTAGCCACCTTCGGGTCTAGGCCCAGCATGTCTCCATAATCCCATGCAAAGATGTCGACGTATTCCTTTATCAGCTGTATGATTTCTTCCCTTTCGGCTGGTGGAAGATTGTCACTGATAAATATCGGCTTTGGCGAAAGCTCACCCCCAACATCGATTTGGATAACTTCGTCTTTGGTTGGAGGTTCCCTTTGTTCGAAGCGGAATTCCCACTGTGTATCCATTTGTTGAGCCCAAGAGTCATTCACAAACGGTTCAAAATCTCGTTCCTCTGCTTTTGAGGGATCTGTCATCACCATATTTGCTGATAGTGCTTGTTCGAGAGCATCAGGTGAGTCGGGGGGTGACGAGCCGTCCCAGGAGGAGGAAAAGATGTCCTTATCCGACGTGGAAGCCGTAAGGGAGGTGGCATACCCTAACCCGAAACGAGTTTGTTGGTAGCGGGGGTCGCCGCGTGGCGGCGTTCTTCTGCCTCTTCAGTAGTTGAGGCCCGGGTTTCGCTTCAAGTCGTAGCCCATGTTTTGTATGATCTTCAGCGCTTGAGGGCTGTATCGGTGAACCTGCATCTTCCCAGTATCGTCATCGAAAGGATCTTCCTGGATGGCTGGTTGATTGCGCATATGGCAGAATACTATTGGACGCTGACTGCTGCAGGTAGGCGGGATTATGAAGATAGAATCTTCATGCGGTCCATACGTTGTGATGACGTTGGATGATGACGCTGCTTTCCAGATATGCGGATAGTAGGAGTCCATAGCTTCCAAGAACTTTCGTGCTATGGGTTCTACCTCGTCACGGGGAGTGGGTTCCTGATTTGGAATCTGAGTATTAATGTACTGGAAAAAAGGATGTTTATTGCCATCTGGAACTCCGTTCCTGGTCGTGTCTACATCGGTCGGCTGCTTGTCGCGCCGAAGGTTGATGACCAAAGGTGGAGGCTTCTGGTTCAGAGTAACCGCTCGAGAATTGCTTCTTTTTCCCGAGCTGGATCTGTTCAGGTGAATAGCCATGGATTCTACGACTTTTGGACGAGTGGTTCGTCCTTTCACTCTGATCGACAGCGGTAGTGCGGCAGAGGGTTCTCCTGGCTTCCGGTGGGATTCCTTCTCTGTCTTGCCTGTCACTTCTTCCGTGTGGTCCTGCGAGTACAACACGACGTCGGAATAGTAGGACTCTACTCCTTTAAACGGGTTTAGGTCGGCCACCTCCGTTTGTACCATCCCTAGGGGGTCTACATATTTAAGACATTAATGTAGAGTTGAAGGAACGATGTTGTGATCGTGGATCCACGGTCTTCCCAGCAAGATGTTGTAGGATACCTCTGAATCGATCACGTAACATGTGGCTACCGATCTGAGGTTGCCAATCTGGATCATCAGGCGAATCTTTCCTAACGGCTTACTTCTTTCGGCGTTGAATCCCACGATTGTAGTGGAGGTGTAAGCCAGTTCGCTGGTAGGAATCCTCAATGGTCTGAGCAGACTGTACGGGATAATGCTGATCGATGATCCCGGATCTATGTGAATCCGATCAACCTCCATGGAACCGATGTATCCAGTGTAATAGAGGGGCCTGTCATGCCTGTTATGTTTTAACAGCATGTCATTTTGGGTGAAGGTGATATTTGGGACCACCTCCATCATACTGTGGCACCGAGGGCACGCCACTGGTTCTTCGTCGGGAGATTTGAGCTGGGTCAAGCATGCCTCCGCCTGCATCAGTGCTTCACTCAAGGCTAGACGAGTGTCTTGGGAGAGCCTGAGTAGCTCGAAGATGGAGAGCCTGGCCGGTGTATTAGCCAGTTGGGCTAGGATGTCGAAGTTATATGGCTTCTCAAAACCTTTGTTCGGAATATTTTTTACAGGTTTATCGAAGCGCACTTCTCTTTGTTTTTCTTTATCCGCCGGTGTCAGTTTTGAAGGGTTGGCTTCCGGTATGACGGGGCTTGGCCCTGCAGGTTTGGCCGCTGAAATGTCTGCCGGTATATCCTTCTGACTTGCTCCGTAGTCGTTGAGGTAGGCTCTCCCTGACCGGGTTGCAGCAAGTACCTCATCTTCGTCTGATGGCAAAGAATTTGTGACCATATGGCATGGTTTGCACTTTGAGCTCCTCCTGGACGTAGCTCTAGTCCCTTCCTCGAGCTCTGACACCAAATCTGGATGAACCTACATAATCTCGCCCTGACGGGTGGTCAGGGGTACCAGGTTATGATTTTGATCCCTAGTCGGAGGGAGATTGACGATGTCCATTGTGGCTCGGGAAATGGGCGTGATACCGTCCATGACTTCTTGGGGAGGCAGATCACCGAACCGCAGAGAGATCATGTTGGCTGTGACCATTTTCTCGGTATTGTACAGGGTGATGGCCTTAGCATCGATCAACCCCTGGATCTTCCTCTTCAGTACGTAACACACCTTTGTTGGGTGGTGTACGTATCTGTGGAAGATGCAGTATTTGGGGTCGTCGGTACTGCCGACCTCTTGGGGCCGCCTTAGCTCCGGCAGGGTGATCTTGTCACTTTTGACGAGACACTCAAATATACTAGGGATATCGTCGTCGTCGAAAGAGTAGACCTCGACGGGCCTGGAAGTCCCGGGCTTTGTCTGTGTAGTCGCCGCCGTCTTTTGTTTGGACGTATTGACTGTCAGAGCTTCTTTTTCCTTGGAGCTGCGAGGATGGTCGCCGCTGGGAGATGGCCTTTTGCCTCTGTCGGAGGCGGAGATCATGATGCCGTTGTCGCGCGCCTTGCGACTGTTGTCTTCGGCGGCCACTGCCGAGACGATGAACGAGGGCGACTCATGGAACTGATATGGTCCTGTGAACACCGAGACTATAGGAAGAAGGTTCTTCCTGCAAATGTCTACTAACGTCGAGTCTGGAACTCCTGGAGGCATTTGTAAGGTGGCCTGACGAAAATGTTCGACGAAGGTACGAACATCTTTCTTTTCCCTTTGCTTGACTTCAATGAGGGAGGAAATAAACATGTCCATTCCACCCTCGTAGAATCGTGTGAAGAATAGCGCTTTGAAGTCTTCGAAGGAAGTAATGCAGTTGTCCGCCAAGCTACGGTACCACTGATAGGCTACTCCTGAGAGGCAGCCCTTGAACACCCGTGTGAGGAGGGCGTCGTTCCCTTGTAGCAACACCGTCATCATACTGAAATAGTTCATGTATTGACTTGGTGATATTTTTCCTTCGAACAGAGCCATAGTCTGAGGTTTGTACTTCGGAGAAAAAGGGACTTCTTCCCAGATAGCCGGGTAAGGCTGGTTGATTCCCAGTTTTTTGAGCTGATCTTTGTGCCTCAAGGCGTCAAGCTGGGCTTTCAACTCCCGCACTACCTGCATCAGATTCTCAGTTGGAAGCGGAGGGACTGCTGACTCTTGATCTAGAGCAAGTTCTTGGCTTGGGTCGGATGGTGGTAAGTCCACCCCCACACGTATCTGAGTTGGCGGGACCGACGCTTGAGCCATGGCAGTCGAGTGCTGAGTTAGCATCATCTGGTACATGTTCTCCATTACAGATTGCATTTGCTTCAGAGATGTCTCTAGCACAGTGATGTGTTATTCCGCGTTTCCTGAAGCCTCCTCGCGTTCGTCTTCAATGGCGTAAGCTCTCACTTACCTGGGCGTCATCGAAGGATTAGTATAGGTCGCCGCAGAAGTCGACTCTACACTCTCAGCATCTGTTCTGGGAGATTGGCAACCCCTAGCATCGGAATCAGACGAGTACGGAGCTGGTTGCTGTGACCTTGCCCGGGTGTTTTGGAATACCACAGCTTCAGTGCTCCAGAGGAGGTCTTCGAATCTTCTTCGGCTCGGAGGCCCAGAGGGATGACGTCTCGAGCTCGACCTTCTTCTAGGTATGCGTGAAGCCATGTTCACGGACGCATACGCGTGCTCTTCTTCTGGAAAAGACTGAGAGTAGCTCAATCGGTCGAAGACCGACCGTTTTGCTTTAGAACAGCAGCAGTCAATCACAATCTTATGACTATTACAACATTGCTCTCTGGGGGGCGTAATAGACATGTTGGAAGATCCCCTCTCCTTACGCTTCTGGACTAGGCATTCGCGTAGGTCAGGAGTAGCAACCGGAGCTTGCTTTATGCCGCGGGACTTCGCCTAGCGTAATTTGGAGATTCGCTCAGACTGGCGTAAAGCTGAAGAGGTCCTCAGTCGGCCATCGGCTTCTCGCGTAATCCGGAGGGTAGGCAGATTGTTCTCTTGCTGGCATAAAGGCCGAGAGGTTGGATGTTCGCCTGCTTGCTTCTCCTCGTGGAGATTATCGCGCTCATCTGTTTTTTCGTAGAAGTTAGATGTTGTTTCGCGCGTGGAGCATGATCTGTTCTTCCGATTTGGCGTTGAGGCACCATCGGAAGTTTTGTCTGTACCGCGCGTAGCGGGAGACTGATTCCTATGCGTAGAGCGCAGTGGATACTTCTGGGTTAGCGCAGAGGCCTTGCCCGAAGTTTTGTCTGTATCGTACGTAGCGGGAGACTGGTTCCTATGCGTAAAGCACAGTGGATACTTCTGGGTTAGCGCAGAGGCCTTGCCCGAAGTTTTGTATGTACCGCGCACAGCGGGAGACTGAATTTTACGTGCAGGGCACGGAGGGAGCGATGCTACCACCTCATTAGTCGGAGAGATCGGAGAGTCCACAGGAATGGTTGAGGATGTCTTGGGCATCCACACTTTGCGCAGCTTCCTGTTGTCTTGGACGGAGAGAGAGTGAGAGCTACCCCCGGTTCGAAGCATGCCTTCGTAAGCAGACTGGTCGAAATGAACGACCAGCGTCTTCTTTACGGTTCCTATAGATACCGTATCGCGTTGAGCAATTACTTCATCGTCAGAAGAGAAAGACGTTCCCAGCAGAGTCGCCATCTTGTTTGTGGTATTAAACGAAAGAATGAAAGTGTATTTCAATGACGGAGTTTGCGCGAAACTCGCGCCCTTTGGTGTACAAACAAACTTGTACAATGTAAACCTATACGAGGATGTGGGAGTACAATTTATTTATTCTGGGTATAAATTGCTATAGGTGTCTGATCTGCGGTCGATTACTTTAGCCCTTGGACCACGCGATGTTGAAGAAGTGCCGTGGAAGACAGGTAGCGGCTTCGAAGGTTGTAGGAGAGGGTGGATGCACGATGCCGAAGTCGTCGATCCCCGCTCTTTGCCTGAGCTCCGGGCTCTCTCTCTCTCTCTCTCTCTCTCTCTCTCTCTTTCTCTCTCTCCTCCTTGTTCGATCTTCTCCAACTGTCGATTTTGGATCTGGTATTGGTACTCTTGACCGAATTTTCTGACCTGGGATCTGATACCGGTTTCTTGACCAATTTTTCGACCTGGGATCTGATACCGGTTTTTTGACCAATTTTTCCCCCTTGTTCCCCATTGACAGGGGCCTCTATTTATAGAGTCTTTGGTGACAGTGACCACTCCGTTGGTATAGCAACCGAGGAGTGGAAAGTACAGCACCCTTTTACACAACAGTTAAAGTAACCAATGACTACGTATAGATGATCTTTTGACTGAGCGGGTGACGTGGGTCCAACTAAGGGGACACAACACGTACAGTTGCTACTAAGATCATGGCATAAAAGCCACACGGGTAGGTATCCATTGTGTAGAAGAGGTTGGCATAGAAGCCAAATGTCGGTCACCATGGCATAGAAGCCAAGTAGGCATAGAAGCCGAGTAGGCATAGAAGCCGAACAGGCATAGGAGCCGAGTAGGCATGGAAGCCGAACAGGCATAGAAGCCGAACAGGCATAGAAGCCGAGTAGGCGTGGAAGCCGAGTAGTCGTAGAGACTGAGTGGGCGTGGAAGCCGAGTAGTCGTAGAGACTGAGTGGACGTGGAAGCCGCATGAGCACAGATCCTGAATGGGCGTAGAGGCCGCTGCATATCGTGCCAGGATGGGCGTAGAAGCCGCTTGAGCACAGATCCTGAATGGGCGTAGAAGCCGCTGCATATCGTGCCAGGATGGGCGTAGAAGCCGCTTGAGCACAGATCCTGAATGGGCGTAGAAGCCGCTGCACACCGTGCTGATGTGGACGCCTTAGCCAAAATTACGGATTTTGAAGATATAACCAAATCTCTTGCAGAGATTTGCCATCACCTTATGCATTAAATGCGGAGGCGTGTTTCGAAGGTCTGCAGGCCTTCTGTGCACCCATCGCAGAGACGTGTCTTGAGAGAAACTGTCACCGCTCTGTGCAATTAGACGTGGAGATGTGCCTCGAATCCCGTACGAAGTGCAGCTTTTGACGTGGCAGGCGGTTTGTCTGATGCGGAGCGTAAAACAGCTCATGTTTGCCTGTGTAAAACAGGGCGGCGTATTCCCTTGTACGCAAAAGAGCGATTTATGCTGAGGGGACTCCAGTAAACGACGGTTTGGTGATGTTTTACCAAATCCTCTGCATTAAATGGTGAGATCCGCCATCATACTGTGGGATGCGTCCCGAGAGGTCTGCCATCATTTCCAGCCGTCGTCTGGGTAGCCGTGCATCACCTTTTGTCAGGAGTCAGAGGTCAGATTCACTGCGTGACTTGACAGGTTCATTTTGGGGAAGATGAAGCGTTCCTCGTACGCTATTATGCTGCTTTGAGAGCGGTTGAGTTTTACACCATGGAGGCGATGAAGAACTCTGTTTCACGCTGGAGCAGCCTGGACGTACTGCACTTATGCGGATGGTCCTTTGAGCTTTATTCTTCACGCTGTATTTTAGCGAAGAATACTCTGTCGTACGCCTGATGGCTCTGAAGGCCTCTGCTTACGCTGCTCTGTATCAAGAGGCTGTGTAGCTCTTCCCAGCATATTTTTCATGCTTCTACAATCAACAGCAGCCTGTGATTAGAGCTAGTGTGTATACAGTCGGGCGCTACAATGGTGCAGGTACCTAGGTATGCACGAGTGGTGAGTGTTGGAGATAAGGAGAAAAGGTCAGGTCATGTACAATATTTGTAGCAGTACTCTGTCCTAAACCAGTACAGTGTGAAGGAGTATCAGTGACAACAACTTTGTATCCTGTGCACTCGAGAGGGAGGGCTCTATCTGAGCAAGGACAACAACATCAAATAGTGAGTAACAGCAGCATGCTTGCTGTTGTGGTTGTAGTTTTGGTTGTTGTTGTCTAGGTGTTGTTTATATGGGAGATTAGTATAGATGTTAGTAGTTTGTAAGTATAAATTAAGGTATTGTGATCAGTGAATTAGGAATACACTAATTTGGAATCCGGGGATACTGATAGCATGTAATAATGTAAGCTAGAGAATTAGTTATTGTATGCAAGTCTCAGTTAGTATAATTAGCAATTATTTTAGCTAATTATGTATTGATTAATCTTGTTATCACCTAGCATCTTGAGATGTCAGGCAGTGTGGTATTAGGTTGTTTCAGTTTTGTAGTATATTAGTATCAGTTGTAAATTGTTAGTTGTTAGTATTAGTAGGTTGTAACAGTTAGCAGTTATTAGTTATAGGTATTAGTGTCAGTTACTTGATTAGCTTGCAGAGGATATTTTAGATGTCAGTTAGTGAATCATATATTAGTACTTAGTGTGATTAGTTATATATATATATATATATATATATATATATATATATATATATATATATATATATATATATATATAGTATCAGTTGTTATAGCAGTAATTAGTATGTTAGAGCTAGTGGTTAGTACTATAGCTGGTATTAGTCATTTGTAGTAAATATTTTTATTAGATAGCTTATATATGTATTGGCATATAAACTTATAAAGTTAAAGAATTACTAGAACTAAGTAGTAAAAACTTAGCACCTAGTTGATGACTTAGTATAGTTAAGGGAGACCTAGTATAACTAGTATAAGGTTATTAGAGACCAATTTGGACCCATAACCTTAGTGTGAACTAGTGTGGACCTAGTATTGACCTAGAAAAACATCCTTATGGCATTTTAGCTCTTTTATCTCTTTATCACCATTTAACATGCCATTTATATATAGGTGTGTGTGACACCAGCTCGGACACCGAGTGACATCATTTGCTACGAATAGAGGTGAGTACATTCTCTGTTAGTTTTCTTATTTGATAGCTTCTATGTTTCATATATTTAGTATTGAGATATTTAATTTCTGACACGATGGTTACACGGATTAGTATACGTGGATCTTGGTCATGAGATGTTATTATTGTGATGACTTAGTGATTACCGTATCGTGCTTCATGATTACTCAGTAACTACCATAAGATCTTCATGATTATATATACCGTGATCATAGTGCATGATATTATAGACTGTCCATCATAATATACGTGTTATAATGTGTCATAATTTGGATCCGTGTACTAGTCAGGGGATGGGGAAGTATTAGTAAACATGTGATCAAACTTTATAGCTTATGATATAATGTAGCCCGTGATAGCTAGCAGATGATGCAACTTACGTGTGGTCACGCTAGCTCACCTTTTATATATAGCCCGTATTAGGCCCAAGCCGATCACATATTTTGCTAATATTTTAAGGTACATATATTATTTTGTTTCTTTTATTCTAGTTCATTATATCAATGTTCTTCATCATATTATACTCATCCCTTGCCATTATTTTTCATGATGCTCTTTCTCGTGATATATGCTAGTTCATTATTTTTATTGCTATTGTTATTTCATAGTTTTTGTCAATTATTGAAACTTCTATTGGGTTGTAATTCGCTCCATTCCTAACTGGATATATATTTTAGATGATTCATTAGAGGACTAGTGTCCTACATATTACGGATCGCAGGATGGCGATGCAGTTGAACCAGAACTCGTAGAGCCTCTTGAAATAGTACCACAAGCTGGAAAGACTTAGACTTTTCTTTATTAGTTGTATTTAATTTTTAGTAGAATTGTGGCATGTATTATTCTTTTGGGTTTTATGATTGAGATTGGACATGTATTGAAACTCCTGTATATCTTTTTACTTCTATCCCATATCATGCCATTCCTCCTCTAGTTGTTTTTGTGTTTGAGTACTATTTACCATTACCATATTATCATTTTGTCCTCTATTTGGAGTTAAGATAACAGGAGAGATAATATATATATATATATATATATATATATATATATATATATATATATATATATATATATATTTGGTGACAAATATCGCGCCCCGATCCTGTAGGGGCCGATCGTCCTCGCTTGGTCCCTACGGAACCGTTCGCCCTCGCTTGGGCGCGATGCCGTGCAAGCCTAAGTTGCGCTAGCACCAGGCAACGTACCTGCACAAGACACAAGTTAGACGAAAATATACATATATAGGCACAGAATAAATATAGAGAACCAAAGTTGAACACATTTGATAGGCACACAAAATACTTGCTTTTTATTGAATATTGAAGATTTGGATTACAAAGGGCTTGCTTGGCTGAGTTACAAAATATGCCTTAGAAGGCTTACAACTCTTTTTACATTCCCAAAACTAGCCACAACACCCATTACATTATGTCCTTGTAGTAGGACCAAAATAACCAAAATATCTAGCAGAGGAGGAGTAGCCCACTGGAGTGAAAAGCAACGGAGGAAGCAGCACGAACACAGTCCTAAGGAAGGGTGTGCACACGCTGATTCAGATTCAAGATGCTTGCCAAACTCTCGCTTCCAGTACCTGGATAATTGCCCACAAACGTGGGTCAGTACTACCACATGTACTGGTGAGCGACCATGGCCAAACTCACCTTAGAAATCCACACTAAGTAAAGCATATGAAGCTAGCATTATTAGGTGGTCTTTCTGGTTGTCTAGTTTCATTTTAATAATTCATGCAAGGAAACATAGACAACATATAGCATATGCGTATGATATTTCTTACCCACGGCCGAGCGGTTATCCCTGTAGCAGACACACAAGTTAGTCACAATTTACATATGAGCATAAACTTATGTATCAATCCTTGATGTCAAAATGATAGGTATACAAGAAGGTAAACCTAGCATGCGCCCTATCTATATGATGGTCCATGAGTTTCCCTATTATTGGACAACAGCACCCCCCAAGATCCCGTAGGACCGGACGTCAGGGTGCTTACACAATCCCTTCCGGACCGACCGATTCCCAGTGCCCCAGAAATCGATCGAGAGACTATTACCTTGTGCACAAGTTGTCCGAGACCCATGCATGGCAAGCAAACATTTATGAATCAAAATCTTTAAGGATGCACAATATTAGCAAGCATATAACAATCTAATAGCCACACCCCCCAAGATCCTGTAGGATCGGACGTCAGGGCGAGCTACTAGACTCTTCTCATTCTTCTTTTACACTTGACACAAACACTAACCATGAATGTTCAATGCACGATATAGTGATGCAACAAGTAATTAAGGGGCAACATTTAATTGAAGTAAAGCATAACTCTATTTATAGCATGCAGTTCATTTCTTAGCTTATCTTTTTAGTGAGGCAACATTTTGTGAACTAGATTCTTTTTATTAGGCATGTGAACTGAAAGATTCATCGAAGGGCCTAAGCCACTCACCGAATGAATCGAACGAGAGGATGGGGAAGCCTAGGCGACGTTCACTCTTTGGTTATGCGTCCTGAAAATGCAACAATACTTGGTTAGCATACTTCGATCTCTTTCCCTTACGATTCGAAAAGAACGCGCAAGCGAGAAGGCAAAATCCTGAAAACCAAGTCATCGAAAGCAACTCAAAACACAAAGCAACACAAAACCAAAAAGCAAAGGCAACCAACAAAAACTATTGGACTTATTTTAATAGAAGTCGTTCAATTAATTCGAAGGGTTCATTGTACTTCGTCCGTGTTGATTTGGCGATAAGGTTTCCCCGAGACTCGATTCTTAACCGAGTCAAAGCAGCTTGGTGTTCCATAAGTAACCGTTTGGAGCGGGGCGTTACATGCTACCCCACTGAGAAGAAGTTTCGTCCACGAAACTTAAGAAATCAAGGAGGCGATATACGATGCATCAAGAGATCAAAGGAAACAGACTCACCAACATCGTGTCCACTCTCATCACGCTTAATATTCAACTAATAAACTCTCGGCCTTCTTATTTGATCAGTTGGGTCATGAGCAGGACCCGGAGGGGTATGAGTTTCTACACCTGCATCATCCCATGGGTTCTCAGTGACTTTTCTCTTCGGGCAATTTTGAGACTCATGGCCAGGTTGCCCACACTTATAACACAGCCTATTGAAGGCAAAACAAGTCTCTTTAATGTGACCAGTACGGCCACAATGGCTGCAAACTTTTATGCGGTTCTCACCCGCATTGGCCTGTTTCTCGGGATCTGCTTTCTTCTCACCATTGTGGTATCGTTTAGCAGGAGGGTTTCGAGGAGCGGGTGCCTTCTCCGGAGCACTTTGTGGCGTAAACTGCTCATTCTGTACCGCTGCCTCAAATGCTTGGATGTATGTTTTGCACTCCCGGTTTATAACATGTTTTCTCAGATTATCGTTTAAGCCTTTTATGAACCGATGTGTGCGGGCTCCCTCATCGGGAATCATCGAGCTAGCGAACTTAGCAAGCTTGGAAAATTCTGACTCATAATCTTCGAAGGACATGTTCCCTTGCTTAAGTTTGGTAAACTCATCTTCTTTTCTCTGTCTGACAGCTGGCGGAAGATAATGTGCAAGGAATGCTTCCTTGAACATTCCCCAAGTGATCCTGCCATCCTAATACTTGGTGGCAAGGTCTGCTTTCTTGACTTCCCACCAATTGTGTGCACATAACCGCATCTGCATATCTGCACACGCCACCCTCTTGTTCGCAGGTATTGAGGCAAAGCTAAACAAGCTCTCCATCTTTGCGACCCAGTCCATCACCTTATCCGGCGTGGTCCTGCCTTCAAACTCGGGAGGGTTCAACTTTAGAAACTCAGCACCTTTAAAGGTAGACTTTTCGGCCGTGTGATGAGGCTCATTTGTTTCTGCTAATCCTGCGTCTTGAGGCATGGTCGGGGCAGTCACAGGTGTTGCGGCGGTTCCCGATGCACCACTGTGTGCTACTAGTGTTGTCACAATTTGAGTCAGGGAGTCAAGCTGCTTTTGTTGTGCCAAGGCTCTAGCATCAGCTCGTTGCTGCTGAGCCTCGAATCGTTCTTGTTGCGCAGCATGACGATTATTTTGATTTTATAGCATTGCAATCAGTCTATCCATTTGATCATCGCTCACGCTAGCTGCGCGCGATGTCTCAGGGTTACTAGCACCTATTTTTGTCATCTTTGCTACAAAAGAGAGTAGCTTGCATTAGTCTCATAACGTATTATGGACTTATTGCATGGGACGTTGGGTTTTCATACTCTTAGGGACCTTTCACACTCGATTTACTACTTATAGATTCGAAATCAATTTTTAAAATTCGGGACTTTTGAAATTGCTTTAAAACTTATATCATTTTCGAAAATGATGTTTGAAGAAACCAAGGACGTAAAGTTGTGCTCTGATACCACCTGTCGCGCCCCGATCCATTAGGGGCCGATCGTCCTCGCTTGGTCCCTACGGAACCGTTCGTCCTCGCTAGGGCGCGATGCTGTGCAAGCCTAAGTTGACTTGCACTAGGCAAAATACCTGCACAAGACACAAGTTAGACGAAAATATACATATATAGGCACAGAATAAATACAGAGAACCAAAGTTGAACACATTTGATAGGCACACAAAATACTTACTTTTATTGAATACTGAAGATTTGGATTACAAAGTGTTTGCTTGGCTGAGTTGTAAAATATGCCTTAGAAGGCTTACAACTATTTTTACATTCCCAAAACTAGCCACAACGCCCATTACATTATATCCTTGTAGTAGGACCAAAATAACCAAAATATCTAGCAGAGGAGGAGTAGCCCACTCGAGTGAAAAGCAACAGAGAAAACAGCACGAACACAGTCCTAAGGAAGGGTGCGCACACGTTGATTCAGATTCAAGATGCTTGCCAAACTCTCGCTTCCAGTACCTGGATAATTGCCCACAAACGTGGGTCAGTACTACCACCTGTACTGGTGAGCGACCGTGGCCAAACTCACCTTAGAAATCCATACTAAGTAAAGCATATGAAGCTAGCATTATTAGGTGGTCTTTCTGGTTGTCTAGTTTTATTTTATCAATTCATGCAAGGAAACATAGACAATATATAGCATATGCATATGATATTTCTTACCCACGGCCGAGCGGTTATCCCTGTAGCAGACACACAAGTTAGTCACAATTTACATATGAGCATAAACTTATGTATCAATCCTTGATGTCAAAACTATAGGTATGCAAGAAGGTAAACCTAGCATGCGCCCTATATATATGACGGTCCATGAGTTTCACCATTATTGGACAACAGCACCCCCCAAGATCCCGTCGGACCGGACGTCAGGGTGCTTACACAATCCTATCCGGACCGACCGATTCCCAGTGCCCCAGAAATCGATCGAGAGACTATTATCTTGTGCACAAGTTGTCCGAGACCCATGCATGGCAAGCAAACATTTATGAATCAAACTCTTTTAGGATGCACAACATTAGCAAGCATATAACAATCTAATACCCACACCCCCTAAGATCCCGTAGGACCGGACGTTACGGCGGACTACTAGACTCTTCTTATTCTTCTTTTACACTTGACACAAACACTAACCATGAATGTTCAATGCACAATATAGTGATGTAACTAGTAAGTAAGGGGCAAAATTTAATTGAAGTAAAGCAGAACTCTATTTATAGCATGCAGTTCATTTCTTAGCTTATCTTTTTAGTGAGGCAACATTTAGTGAACTAGATTCTTTTCATTAGGCATGCGAACTGAAAGATTCATCGAGGGGCCTAAGCCACTCACTGAATGAATCGAACGAGAGGATGGGGAAGCCTAGGCGACGTTCACTCTTTGGTTATGCGTCCTGAAAATACAACAATACTTGGTTAGCATACTTTGATCTCTTTTCCTTATAATTCGAAAAGAACGCGCAAACGAGAAGGCAAAATCATGAAAACCAAGTCATCGAAAGCAACTCAAAACACAAAGCAACACAAAACCAAAAAGCAAAGCAACCAACGAAAACTCTTGGACTTATTTCAATAGAAGCCGTTCGATTAATTCGAAGGGTTCATTGCACTTCGTTCGTGTTGATTTGGCGGTAAGGTTTTCCCGAGACTCGATTCTCAACCGAGTCGAAGCAGCTTAGTGTTCCATAAGTAACCGTTTGGAGCGGGGCGTTACAACAGATGTGTAGTGTAAGCTAGGCGTTGTTCACCACTTGTGCCCTTATTCTGGGTGTGGGTTATGACAAGTTTTTAGTGGTAGCCCATGCAGGTCTCCCAAAGTCGCAATAATTGCAATATCATAGTAGTACTCTAAGTCTGAGATACTGTTATAAGCCTGGTTTACAATATAGGATATAGGCTGAGAGTATACTCAATCACAACTATGATACATTTTCAAATATCTATTTTGCTATCCTTATCTATTTGAATGCTTGCCTTATTTTGAATAATTATGTCTGTCCTTTATGATACCGTATCTTACTCAATATTAATTTTCTTTGTTGAAATCTATCTTCAGGATGCCGTCGAAGACGCGTTTCCAGTGCTCAGGCGCAGTGTCAGCGAGGTCGGTTACTTTCTCGCCTCTAAAGGAAGCACCAGCAGACACTGTTCCAGCAGCTTCAGTTCAGAGGTCTGCTTCATCAGTTGTAAACACCCTAAATTTTTGAGAATAATTTTAAATGAAGTTATTTCGTTTTGGGAATTTTTGGAAACTTAAAACCAGGATGAGTGTGATTTAAAGAAATAATTTTAAGTGTGGCTAGATGGGGTTAAAATATTCTGGAAGTAAAAATTTATTGTGTATGATGGAGAACCGGACGCATGGCATTTTTCGGTGAATTAATCGGACACCGGAGCAACGTATCGAGGACCAAAAGCAATTGGATTGTAAACCGAACCCAAACGGAATCCGAACCAAACCAATCCGACCCAAGCCAACCCGAAACCCGCAGGGAAACCCTAGCTACCGGAGTTCCTGTAGCAGCTATAAGGGGGCTGCCTCGACATCCGTGTTGCCCCCATCCCCAACTACCAGCTGCCACCGAAACCCTAGTTTGATCCCCCGCCGCCGACTTCATCCATCCCTCACGGACGAGCAACCCCTAAACCCTAACCCCTCACCGCCCATCTCATCGCCGCCGTCCACGGGTAGCTGATCCCCCGGGCGAGTTCGACCCTGTCGACCGACTCCGATCCCGAACACCCCGACCCTCTTCAGTCTCCGGCCCACCGACCCCTCACGACAGCCCCTTGTCGACCACCACCACCCGACTATGCCGCCAGTTCAACAACCCCGCTGAATCGATTCCCCGCTGCTCTCGGCTTCGCCGCCGTCCGCGAGGATTCTCCGCTCGCTACGACAGCTACCGCAGATCCCTAGGCCGGCCACCCGCCGATCTAGTCCCGACTCAGCGGACCCGGTCAACCTCGGAACCGGGACAGCAGACCCCGGACGCGAGGAGACAAGAGATCAACCAGGACACGAACAGTACTCACGGACACGCAAATTTCAGCATTCACGGAGCCCTGTTCAGGTACTGTTTTCACCCTCATCGCAACTCCGATTCCGTTTCTGTAAATTGCTATGCGTAGACTGTATAACCCTCTCGGTGCCCGTGCAATTCGCTCGGAGCATCGCGTCCTGTGGTGATCGCACACCGCGATCCAAAAACAGGAAAAATAACACCCCGTTTTACCCCGGAACTGAGTCCGCCCCGCCAATCGGGACGACTTGGTCGCACGCGGTCTTTACCAAACTGTGCGCGACGTTGATACGGTCGTGTAGGATTTTGCAGAAGTCGATTCAGAGGTGCGTGCACCCCGGAATCAACGCGTATCCGCCGACGACACACCGTATCCGTCCTTTCTGGAACGCGCTGTAACTTCGTGTACACACGTCGGATCGAGACGAAACTTGCGCCATCGGACTCGTAGCAATACGCTGGTCCTGTGAGCCAAGTTTGGTTCGATTCTGAGGACGTTGACAAAATCACGTATCGTGGGCCCCATAGGCTCCATTTGACCGGTGATTTTGTGATCGGCTCATCGGAATCCAATTCTGGAAGTTCCGTTGGGTTCGTATCATCGTTCCTGACTTGTAGGCACTGAGTTTGACTAATTTGGAGACCTTTGACCCTGACATGCTTTTCGGTGCAAAGTGGCCCACAAGTGGAACCCGCTTTGGTCCGGAAATGACCATTTTGCCCCTGTGTCCAAATTGGACGTAAGGACAGGCATTTCTAGCAGTTTGATACCTTCTGAGACTGTTGATGATATTTATTACAGCATCTGGAGTAGCCCCTACCGGTTCCACAGATCCCAGGACGACAGTTGATATTCGGACATCAGGCAAGTGTACCTTGCCAAACTCTGCAGCTTAGTTATTTATTTTCCTTGCTATATATATATTACTGTGCATGCTCAACCTAGGACCGTTTGACATACTTAGCGTCCGATTATCAGTCGGGTGCCAACATCGTACGCGGTGTTGAGTAATGTCATCTAGATATAGACATACGTGACACTTATCTTCTCGTACTGGTCATACCAAGTACACTTGACCCAGGACACTGGACACTGATCATGAGACAGGATCTTCCCGAGATATTCGTGGTGATCCTGTATAGGTTGCAGGACTTATAGAGATACTATATTCTAGATACATTATGACTTGTGCATTAGTTATGACCCCGCGGACATGGACGTGAGACGTTATGTTCATGATTTGTGTGGTTACATTGGGTGGGAAGAGACACACAGACTACAGGCTGATTATATATATACACCCCTATTACCGTGAGGCACAAGACTCTATAGCCGAGCTTGGCCCATTACTCATATTTACTGCTGCTACCGGCTCCCCTACACAGAGCTTGTAGTATGCTTCAGCCTGAGTTCTAGTGCTGCTCTTATCTTGCATATCACTTAGCTGGTTATTTTAGTATTCCCTTATTGTTCCATCTATTGCTGGATAGATTCACAGGCTACAGGTTGATATTATTATGTCGGCTACTCAGTCTCCCGCTGAGCTAGACCACCCCATGATACCCCTGCTACAGGCTCCCCTACACAGAGCTTGTAGAGGTTCAACCTGAGTACTATTGATATTCTCTCTTGCATTATACAGATGTTACATACTTACCCTGCTTATCTCATTATTGCTGCACTGTTTATATTCTGGCTTGTTTTATTTCCTGTACCTTGCTATGTCCCCTGAGGACCTGGATATGGATTTTGTCCCCAGATTTTGCAGAACAGGTTTACCCCGAGGTTTACGGGACTGCAGCAGGAGGAGCCGATCCAGGAGCTGTACCACCATCTGATGGCGAGGTCTTAGCTGAAGACTTCTCTTGAGCATCCATGTTCATGCTCAGTTTTTATTTATTATTTCAGTCTTTTCTTTTCTGGTCTGTAGAACCATTGTACTAGATATTTATCGGGTTGTTCCCCGAAGTACTTTGTGAGACTTGCTAATGATTTACATTCCTCATTTATTATGTGGATCATATTTTATATCTTGTGTGGATGAGATTAGTTGTGCCATGATTGTCGTAGACTTGTTTTACAGCTTAAGTATGCCCTGATGGATCCATTATATTGAGTTGGTCCATCGGTGCGTACTGCTGGCCATTATCACGCGTCCGATCCCTCGGTAGTTTGGGACTGGGGCGTGACATCAGTCCAGGTAGGGGTTTCTGCAACAGCTTTCGGGGGTGCTCCACTTCCGGTATAGAAGATAGTGCCGACAGTCTCGGAGGAGCTTCTACCTCCACCACCCGTAGTTGATCAGACGCAGGTGTTTGTGCTCTTTTAGCAGATGATAGGGGCCCCGTACCGCTAGTAAGAGGTTATGAGACAGGGCATTGAGAATGTTCACCATCTTGCACTCGCCGCAGTCGAGAGAGTTGCCTTAGTCTAGCCACAGGTAGCTCCATCTCCGTTCACCCCGCAGTAACTGAGGCCGGGGATATCATAGACTTCAAGAGGATAGGGCCGAAGGACTTTAAAGATACTAAGGAGATTATTTATGTTGATGATTGGATAGAAGATATTAAGAGAAACCTGTGGCTGGCGCAGATTCAAGAGAGGTTGCATGTAGAGGCCGCATGTCACGCCCCAGTCCCAAAATACTTAGGGCTAGGACCCGTGAGCATGCCAGCCGTATGTATATGGTACTCCAATATATGGAACCCATAACACACGTACACTGTATATGAATAACAGAATCCATAGGTGGTATAAATCCATCATAAGTCACATGGTAATATCTAGATCTTATCCATAAAATCAATATAATTAAATGACCAGTAGGTATGAAACTAGATCTCTATGAAAAGTATCTAAAGGTGACAGTCGGATGGAAATAAATCCACTGCCGAACTAGAATATAGAATAAACAAGATAAATACAAAATAAGTACCATATCTAACAATCACGTAGCTCAAAGAGAGGACTCCTCGGAACGTACGCAACCAGTCCGGATCTGTGCACCTGTAAGTACTCATGAACAATACACCTGAAAAGGTACCAGGTCCTCAGAGGGACATAACAAGATACATAAAAGCATACAATAAAGTAAATACTGAATAAATAACTCCTAGGTGACCTAACCATATAAGTGAAATGTAATTTGAGGATAACTGTGACTATATGGGAAGGTGTAGGCTAGACATATGTTGACGTAATTTATCAGTAGTGACAACCAGCTAGTATATGCCACACATGCCCCTATAACACGGGCGCAGGAATACAGTAACGTCCAACGCTTTACAGAACGTGGTATCAGTAATATATATACGTCCGTATCACTCCGTCCAGTGCGATGCCAGTGTAAAGGAGTGGGGTGTCCCATATGCCTACTAGTCGTCCTCCCCGTCCAATAATCTAAGTATTTAGTATCCATAACACGCGTCAGCTACTATGTCTCGGCGTCGTAACTCTGGCTCATAGACTGTCGTTAGAGCAAGGGTCCATCCTTACAACCAAACAAGGACAAGGATGGGACCATCGTACCACGCTAGTCTATGCTCCACCTACTAATAACTGCTAAGTCTTCTAACATGCATCACTATTAACAGTTATACCCTATCCGTCGCACGCCTACACGTACAGGTGGCCAACCACATACGCAGGACCGTGCCCTACATGAGACTCACAACACGTGTACAAAATATGTCAAGGCCTGGAAGTCATACCAATAACTCCACAAGTTTAGGTGGGTCTACTAGACACTAGGTCAGACACAAGTCTAACGTCAATGCCTCCGTTGACTGCACCGGAGTCTCTCTCGGACACGCACAATTAAATAATAAATATGCAGCTAATAATACAGAATTTAAATAGTACAACAAGGCAAGGTATACTTGCCTGGCAAGCGGCTGTGTAGTCCCAATAACCAGCTCCGGAAGTCGCGTAGAACCAATACAATAGATCTTCGGGGTTAGCGTGCACAGGTACAAAAATTGGGGGTGACTGTTGTGGGTTGTCTGGCAAGAGTGTCGGTCCACGATAAACACGATGACGGGGTTTATGATGCCGATGAGGATGAGGGTGATAATGTTAAGGTTGATAAGGGTGATGGTTAAGGGTGTTACCGATCATGGTGATTAGGTGATGAGGGTAATGTTGACGATCATGATGATGGGGGATGGTGACGATGACGATGGCGATGATGATGCCAAGAACGATAATGATGACTAGGATGATGATGGTGACGAGGGTGGTTAAGGTGATAACCACGATGACAATAGCGATGGTGATGGTGAAGGTGGTGACGATGCTGGTGGTGGCTACTGATAATGTAGGTGGTGGTGGTGACTGCTGCCGGAGTCCGGCCAGTCGAAGGAGGAGGAGGGGACAGGTAGGTGGAAGAGGAGGATGAGGGGTGGAGTTCAGGCCAGTGGGGGGTGCTGGTCGAGGTCGGGGAGGGTGGTGATGTTGCTACGGGAGGAACTCAGGCAGAGGAGAACGAAATAGATGACTGTTGGGGACGATGGAGACTGGTGGTGGAGGTAATAAACAGCGAGAAGAGAAGGGAAGATGACTGGAGGGAGAGGAGAATGAGGGTGGTAATGGTGGTGGTGATTATGATGGCGGGTCGATGATCACCTGAGGAAGGAGGGGAGTGCTCGGGGTGATCCGGCAAGGGAAGTCGGGGGAACTGTGGTGGTCGTTGACGGGTTCAAGCGATATGGATGGTGAGGGAGATGATGCTAATGGCGGGGTCGTGTGCTCGGGGTGAATTCGAGGGGAGGAAGAGGACGGCGGAGGTCGGAGCTATTCGTGGGGTGCAGCAGGGTCGGGACTCGGCGTAGAGGCGGGGATGGCAGCAGTGGTGGTGTTTGTGCAGTCGGCTCGGGATCAGGCCCGGCGGTCTTCGGCCAGTTCAGCGGTAATGGTGGGTGTACAGTAAGGTAGGGGGAGAACAGAGGGAGGAGGTCCGGCGCTGACGACTCCGGCGGGAACTCCGGCGTAGGTTGGTCGGAGCTGAAGGAAGGGGATGAACAGTTGAATAGGGGTGTCAGCTAGTATAAGGTTAGGGATGGGTTGGGATTATAAAATAAAGAAAGGAAAAGAAAGTTTGTTTATATACATGTGGAATTGGGTTGGGTGTTTGACCTAAAAGCTTGGTTTGACTTGGTCAACACCTCTAGAAATTGGCCTTGGGCTCACATGGGGATGCTTGGAAGGGCTATAATTGCCTTCTTTAAATACAAAGATAGGTTTAAATATACGAGGGCGATGTGCGCGCGTTGCACATCCCAAAAAATTACGGAAAAATCTACGTGAAGGGAAAATTGGGTTTCTTCACGTATTGTCCAATGGTGGGGACACCTCAATGCACTTTTGCATAAAAGTGCCCAACAATTGGAAAAATTGCACAAAGACAGAAATTGGGTTTTAATTAATTATAATACCGCGCATGGTGTTCTGGAATTAATTAGGAGCACATGGGATTAAAATTAGGTAGGACACAAGTGTCAGGGGGCGTAGAGGGTACAGTATAAAATATTAATAAAATTTAGGTCGCACAAAATGGTCAAGATTGTGTTCCCGATTTTGATTGGGACGCACATTGGGTACAAAGATGGTATTTATTTAGAATTAAGAAATAACGTCCGTGACGTTTATTGTGCGACTAAAATATTGTACCAGAAACCATGATTATAAATTACACAAAGGTCAGAAAGGTAGGCAAGCACGTCTAGGACAATGTTGTGAAATTTGCAGATAGGCAATGGCTAGCGTAGTGCTCCAATTAACGAAGCAACGGTAAGGTGCGCTATACGATAAAATAATATACAGTTAAATCAAATGCCGTGTTCTAAATTCTAATTGGGTTCAAACTAGCCCTAATTCTACTATATAAGCCAAGTAAACCTAATTTCGGGTGAGGGGGTTTACACCGCATAAAGTATGATGTTTGATATCACATTGATTTGGTTCATAACGGACCCCAGGATCTCAGTGCCAGGACTTACTTGGGAAGATTTTAAGAAGCTCTTAAAGAAAAAGTTCTTTCTAGATGTGCCTCTAACATCTCTAGAGAGCCAGTTTCTGTACCACGTTCACGGAGGTTTGACGGTGGATGAGTATGCAGCGGAGTACTGCAAATTAGGTCGCTTCATGGAGGGGCAGAATCCCCGGGGAAAGGCCCAAGAGTTCAGAAAAAGGTCTGAACAGAGAGATTAAATCTCATAGTAGTGGACACCGTACCACTACATTTGAGAAGATTCTAACGGAGGCATAGTAGACAGAGGATGGTTTAGGGCTTGGCTCGAAGAAGATGAGAGATCATTCAGGGCTAGTAGTATTGCGGTCCCAGCAAAGTGACCTCACTTTCATCAGCAGCAACAAAGGCACTTTCAACAGCAACAGAGAGAGCAGTTTCAGGCACCATTACGGTAACCGGTACAGTAGGCACATCTGGCCCTGAGAACAGCACAGCAAGCCCTACAGTGCACTCACTGTGGGAAGATGGGACATACATAGGAGGTCTATAGAAAGAGGCTTGGGGTGTGTCTCCATTATGGGGAGGCAGACCACTAGTTGCGAGATTGTGTTCTAGCTCCCGTTCGAGCAGGTCAGGGTGGAGGCCAAGCACAGAAAGCACCCACGAGACCACCAGCAGGACAGTAGAGGGTACCTTCGTTACCTCTACAACAACAACGGTTCACTCAGCACCAGCAGCAACGGAGAGGTGCTTAGCGTCAGGGGCAAGCTTTCTCCATGACGGCCGAGGAGGAGGAGGAGGATCCTATCTGAGATGTCATCTCAGGTTCAGTCTTACTTGATTCTTTTTTAGCTCATGCTTTATTTGATTCCAGTGCTTCACATAGTTTCGTATCTTTTGCTTTGAAGCATCATCTTGAGACTGAACCGTTAGCGAGAACTTGCAAGATCATGACCGGAGGTGGCATTATCATGGTCAGTGATGTTTGCAAGGTTCAGAAAGTTTTTCTAGGAAGCCGAGAGTTAAGCGCGTGTCTACTCGTAATGCCACTTTCGAGCTACGACATAGTACTCGGGATAGATTGGTTGAGTAGGCACCATGCTTGTATCGATTGTCGTGGAGGCAGAGTTTTGTTTTAGACGCTAGAAGACCCAGAGTTTGAGTTTGCCCGAAGAGAAGTAGGGCAGAGCGAGGGAGTCTTCTGTGGAGCTTCGATGGAAGAGCAGGAGCTGCCACATCCATTGATTGCTGAATTTATGGATGTCTTTTCGGAGGAATTGCCGGGTTTGCCGCCAGACCGAGATATGGAGTTCTCTATAGGTTTTGTTTCAGGCGCAGAGCCGATATCACAGCACATCTTTAGGGTTAACAACAGCAAACTAGAAGAGTTGAAAAAGCAGGTAGATGAGTTACAGGACAAAGGCTACATCCGTTCTAGTTCATCACAATGGGGTACTTCAGTATTGTTTGTACCGAAGAAGGATAGGCTGGTATGTATGTGTATCGACCACAGGGCTCTCAATAATCTCACTATCAAGAACAAATAACCATTATCGCGGATTGACGATCTATTTGATCTGATGAGTGGAGCGAAGGTATTCTCAAAGATAGACTTAAGGTTGGGGTACCATCAGGTAAAAATAAAGAAGGAAGACATCCCGAAGACAGCTTTTAGGACTCGGTATGGGCAGTTTGAGTTCTTGGTGATGTCGTTCGGGTTGACTAATGCCCCAGCAGTATTTATGAACCTAATGAATAAGGTATTTCATCAGTACCTGGATCAGTTTGTGGTAGTATTCATTAATAATATATTGATTTATTCGAAGACCCCGGAGGAGCACGAGGAACACCTAAGGATAGTTCTAGAGACCCTCAAGAAGGAGAAGCTTTATGGCAAGCTGTCAAAGTGCGAGTTCTTCCTTGATAAGGTTGAATTCTGTCACGCCCCAGTCCCAAAATACGTAGCACTAAGAAAACGTAACACATCAGCCGTATGTATACGAACTCCAATATATGAAAACCATACACACACGTACACTATACATAAATATCAAATCCACCAGTGGTAATATACTATCAACAAGTCATACGCAATCTATATCCATCTACAGCACAAATAAAGAAATAAATAGGAAATAAATAACTGAATCTCAAAGATGAAGTATCAAAGTATGATAGTCGGATGTAAACAAATCCATTGCAAATTGACTATACTAAAACTACTAAATGACAGAAGAGATCAAACTCTAATATAAGATAAATATCTCTAAAAGAAGTAGCAACTAAAAATCCACCAGCTACGCTAAATCAAAGATACTCTAAAGGTAAGACCTCCTCAGTCTAATAAGAAGCGTCAGGTCCAGGTTCGTACTTCTGTGGATACTCCTGCCCGTCTATATCTGGAAAGGTACCACGTCCTCAGAGGGACATAACAAGATACATAGAAGCATGCCAATAAAGTACTAAAAAATAAACATCCAATGGGGTCGCCTAACCGTCTAAGTGAATGCAGTTTGAGAACAACTTTCCAACAAGTGGGCTATCTGGCTAAAATAGGATTGGCATGATTCTCTTGGAGATTCAGGGGCCTACAAAGCATGCCGTCTTTTGAACGACAGAGGCCGCCTGATAATATATAATATATAGTGGTCATCATGACCGCGCATCTCCGGCGGAGCGTACGGGTTACACAAGGAAAGTGCAAATGAGCCCAAATGCCTTACTTGTTGTTCTCCCCACCCCATGCTCTATGCATGTCATATCTATGACACGATGATACCTCTAAATAATTGCCAGGTCTACTAGCATGCAAAGTTTCTATCGGCAGTTATCCCTATCCGTTGTACGACCTATACGTACTAGTGGCCAGCCGAGTGCGCAAGTCCGTATCCTACATGTGACTCACACTCGTGTAAGAATAGTGTCATGGCCAATGAAACATAATAATGCCTCATGATAATTAGGGGGTCTCATAAAGTAGGTCCATGCATATATATAATAAAAACAGAATACGACGTCACCGTCATTGCACCCATGTTTCCTTGGACGCGCAGTTTATATAGCAGTTAAAATAAATGAACTAAATAGACAGAAATAAAGATGCATGCAATATATGAAATATAAATAACAGTAAAATGGTAAGGTATACTTGCCTGGCAAGAAATCTGTATAGTGTAAGCGTCCAGATGTCAAGGACACGGGATCAGAAACTAAGGCCTCCGAATAAATATCTTCGGTTACTGAAATAAACATCACCAATGTTTTTGGATTCAGTGAGATAGCTAAAAAATAGTACTCTTTCGTCCAATTTGGACACAGGGGCAAAACAATAATTTTGGGTCAAAGTGGGGTCTACATGTGGGCCACTTTGCACCAAAATGCGTGCCAGGGCTAAAGGTCTTTAAATGAAACAAAATTTTAGGTCAAACAAATTCTAAATATTATTATGAACTCAACGGTATGTCCAATTTTGGATTCCGGTGAGCCGAACACAATTTTGTCAAAAAAGTCAACCGTAGGGCCCGCAAATAGACGACTTGGTCAACTATCTCAGAATTACGTAAAAATTGGGTCACAGGACCAGCGTGATACCATGAATCCAATGGCACAAGTTTCGTCACATTCTAACGAGCATACACTAAATGGTGCGATATTTTGCAAAAGTCGCGATACGGGGTCCTTTTACGGATACAGGTTGGTTCCAACTCACACACGCGTCCAAATCAGTTTCCGCGAAAGCCCACACGTCTGGACATACCATACGCGCCTTTTGGTGTAATTGGTATGCGACGGGGCGGTCCCGTTTGTTGGGGCGTGCTCCGTATCATAATTTTTGAATATTTCAAAAATAGGTTTTTCGTAATTTTTAACCCAATTTAATTCTGTATACAACATCAATTAAAATATTATAATTGACAAAAAATAATCTAGGTTAGATGGTCTTCACATAGCAAAAGGAATTTTTAAGTTTGGATCTCTGTGTTGGGAGATACGAGTCCGTAAACATTGATGGTTACAACAGTTTTTCTGGAATTAAAAGTTATTATTTTTCTCCAACTTGGTCTCGATTTTTACCTAGGGTTAAGCGCTGTTCGAAGGAAACTAATATACAATATTGGAAGAGGAATAGGTCGTGAACATACCAATGAAGACGGGGATGAGTTTGGTCGAGCGATGGAACTGGAATCAACGCGTGAATAGGGCTTCGCTACTGGGAATTTCTTGTGCGGGTGTGCGCTTGTGCGGACGCGACAGCGAGCGGCGGGTGGCTCCGACGAACGGCGACAGGTCCAGGCGGTCGGCGGCGGTGGGCTCGGGTTTATAGAGATGGTAAGGGTTTAGGGTTAGGGTTTTAATATGAATGTAAAGTATATATATAAGTGTAGAGAACCGAAAGATGGGGGGGAGGAACCCGCGTGAGGGGGTGTAGTTGCTGCTACTGCTTAGGAAATTAGGGTCGTGGGGTTGGGGTTTCTACAGGGCCGGGTTGGGACTTAGCGGGTAGGGGTTTTGTTTTAATTTCTATTTTCCTTTTTCTTTCTTTTCTTTTATTCCTTTTATTCTTTAAATAAATTACTTGTATATATATATATATATATATATATATATATATATATACATAAAAATTCTAGAAAATTATATTAGTGCGTACAATTAATCTATCAACCGTCCACAGGGTCTCCTACATGAAATAAATTAAGGTAAAATAATATTGCTCCGTAAAACCTCTAATGCATATTTACCTAGAAATAAAAAATTAAAAAAATTATATATCTTCTAATTACCTAATAATACTATAAATAAATTAAATGATTAAATAAATAATTAATACGATTTTTAAAATTAGGGATTTTACAAATTCCTTGGGCATGAGATTACAGGTGACGAAATCTCAGTAGACCCGAAGAAGATATCAGCAGTCGAGTTTTGGTCTACCCCGAGTTCAGTGGCGAAGATCAGGAGCATTCTTGGATTGGCAGGCTATTATCGAAGATTTGTTCAAGATTTTTGTAGGATTGCAGAACTGATAACTAGCCTAACTATGGAGGACGTGGAGTTCGTCTGGATAGAGGAGTGTCAGGCCGTATTTGAGGAGCTGAAGAAGAGGTTGACTACAGCTCCAGTATTGACGTTGCCATTAGGGACATAAGAATTTTTTATATATAGTGATGCTTCGGATAAGGGTTTGGGATGTGTGTTGTAGCAGAACGGGGAGGTGATTGCCTACGCTTCCAGGTAATTATGCCTGTATAAGAAGAATTATCCTTCCCATGACTTGGAGTTAGCAGCAGTCATCTTTACTCTATAATGGTAGAAATAATACTTGTACGGAGAGCGTATAAAGATCTTTACAGACCATAAGAGCTTGAAGTATGTGTTTACACAGAAGAAGCTCAGCATTAGGCAGAGGCGATAGTTGGAGTTGATGAAGGACTTTAATATTTTATTACAGTACCATCCAGGAAAAGCCAACATAGTCGCTGATGCTTTGAATAGGTATCCAGTGGCTATGTATTTGACGAGAGACATGAACTTATTGGCAGATCTTGGCAGTTTGGATATAGAGGTGCTAATTCCAGGAGTTGCGGCACAGATATGAGGACTTTAGGTACAGTCAGAGTTGATAGACCGGATTAGAGCTGCACAATTCGAGTATGAGTCTTTGAGGAGCATCAAAGGGCGAGTTCGGAGGGGCTTGGCAGAAGACTTCAGTATTGCATAGGATGGATAATTGCGGCACAGTACCCAATTATGTGTGCCAAGTGGAGCTTTGCGTGAAGGGGTTCTTCAGAAGGCACAACAATTTCAGTACTCTACGCATCCAGGTGCCAACAAGATGTATAGAGACATGAGAGAGCATGTTTGGTGGTATGGTAAGAAGCGGGAGGTGGCGAGTTTCATATCCAGATGTCTAGTATACCAGCTGGTAAAGGGAGAGAGACATAGACCAGGTGGATTGCTTCAGCCTTTACCCATTCCAGAGTGAAAGTGGGATCACATAACGATGGATTTTGTATCAGGACTTCCGCATTCTCTAGGAGGTAAATACGTTATTTGGGAACGTCTACAGAGAAGCTCACATAAATGTATGTACGACAGATAGTCAGATTGTATGGAGTTTTTGTGAGCATAGTCTCAGATCGGTATAATCTCTTCATATCCCACTTCTAAAGGAGTTTACAGGCTAGCTTGGGCACCCAGCTTAAGTTTAGTACCACATATAACCCTTAGAAAGACGGGTAGTGGGAGAGGACTATCCAAACTCTCGAGGATATGCTACGCACTTGCGTTTTGGATTTTGGAGGCTCTTGGGATGATCACCTTCACTTGGTATAGTTTGCTTATAACAATAACTACCTGGCCAGTGTCGAGATATCACCATTTGAGGTATTATATGGACGGAGATGCCGTACTCCATTATCATAGGATAATGTTAGTGAGAGAGCCTTATTGGGACCAGAGATGGTCGTGGATGCAACTAAAAAGGTGAAGCTTATCAGGGATAGACTTCGGGTGGCGCAGGACAGATAGCGGCATTGGGCTGATAGCTAACGGAGACCATTGGAGTTTGAAGTATAGTTTTTTTCTTTGCTTGTGATTGTTTTGTTTTGGTTAGAGTGATAAGGCTATTTTTTGTGTTAGGTTGGTGATCTGGTGTTCTTGAGGATTTTTCTGACACGAGGCATGATTCGCTTTGGTGGAGGCGATAAGCTTAGTCCACGGTGCATCGGACCCTTCAGTGTTCTTGAGAGGGTCAGTGCAGTGGCCTACAGGCTAGACTTTTTGCCTGCACTAGAGGGAGTGCACAACGTATTTCATGTGTCATAACTGAGATGGTACATAGCAGATCCCAGCCATGTATTGGATAACTCAAAGATCCAGGTGCGGCCGACTCTCAGTTATTCAGAGCTGCTAGTGGAGATTCTGGATCGCTGGAAGAAGGTGCTACGGAACCAGATGATTCCCTTTGTACGCGTCGCGTAGAGGCATCACTCTCCAAGGGAGTCTACCTGAGTGGGGGAGGCCGAGATGTACGAGCAATACCCTTATCTGTTTGAGCCGTGAGATATAATTATTTCTTGTTTGCTATGATTACTTGTTGTAGTTAGTTCTTTTCTTAAATTTTAAGGACAATTTTTTTTAAGGAGGGTAGAATTGTCCTAACCACATTTCTAGATAAGGATATTTTAGGAATTTTGCATGTAATTATTTTTTTGTGATTAATAATTTTTTTTATCGTGCTAATAATTAATATTTGTGGTTGTGATATTATTCATTAATTAGTAGACTAGCCTATTAGTTAGACTTAACCCTTATGAACTTTGTCATGACAATGATTAAGCCAACATTAGACTAGGCCCAAGTTAGATCCATTTTCATAGTTAAATAGAAGGATTAGACTAATTTGTATTAGATTAGAAGCTTTCCAATTTAGCCCTTCCCTAATCCTCTACATAACTAACAAATAGGGACATATTAGACAATTTATAGTTGCTTGGAGAAGGGGCCGACCACTATTAGAGCTTCTCATTCTCTCTCTCGTCCTCATTTGTATTTTATTTTGATCCAAAAATCTAGATCCCCAATTTTCCATACTTTCTCCATTAATTTCTCTCATAATTCACTTCCATTTTTCTCTTATTATTCATTCCTTAAGGAGACTAGGAGCTTGGAGAAGCAAGGAGCACAAGGAGAAAGATCATTAGTGAAGAGCTCATATCTGGATCGTGTCCACTTGGGATTTTTATTGAAAATCTATCTCCAAATTGGTAATTTATTAATTCATTCTCATTGTAGCTCCCAAATCATGCATTGGACCACTAGGAATCACCTAATGGCATAGGGCTACCATTAGGAACAAATTCTAGTTGATTTGGTTGTGTATTGTGGTCTCTACATAAGTTTTTAAATCGATTTTGGGAGAATTATGAGATGGGTACACCAAGTGTGTGTCACAACACCAATTTAGTCATATTGGACTTAGATCGGGGTTGTGAGACTAGATATGTGTCCATAAATGGGTATGCGTAGGCCGTATCATGATATTTTGTAATACAGATTAATACGGGGCTCAATTTTGGGTGTTTTGTGCAATTACTCCACAATTCTCATTGTAGCAAGTTATATTAGTTGTATTATGATGATATAGATATGTATAATTAGTATTTGTAAGAAATTAGGAGTTTTGGCACTTTGCTTGAGGTGTATCATGAGTATCTTAACTTATAGATTCAATGTATTTGGTGAATTGACTCATAAATAGTGTATGTACTAGTATATATATATATATATATATATATATATATATATATATATATATATATATATATATATATATATATATATATATATATATATATATATATTGTGTGTATGATTTATATTGAGTGTGTACTATTTTGGGCTTAGCTGTGTTGGGAAGTGTGCTGTGTGCACAAGTGTGTGGGATATTGGTGAGCACATGGTGTCTGCTCAAATGTATCAGGGGAGGGTTCCATGTATCAGGTTAGGGGGAAAGGAAGGTGAGCTTGTAACAGGAAAATTATTATTAAGTGATTGATGTAGCAGCAGCAATATGAGAAGGGGTTCAGTTGTCAGGTTGTGGGGATACACACGAATGTATAGCAGCATGAGGGAAGATTATTGTGTGCTTGCATAGAAGCAACTACATCGATAATAACCTGTGATTAGTGTAGATGTTAGTAGTTAGTAAGTAGAAATTAAGGTATTGTGATTAGTGAATAAAGAATACACTAATTTAGAATCTGGGGATACTATTAGCTGGTAATAATGCAAGCTAGAGAATTAGTTATTGTATGCAAGTCTCAATTAGTATGATTAGCAATTATTTTAGCTAATTAAGTATCAGTTAATCTTGTTAGCACCTAGTAACTTGAGATGTCAGTCAGTGAGGTATTAGGTAGTTTCAGTTTTGTAGTATATTAGTATCAGTAGTAAATTGTTAGTTGTTAGTATTAGTAGGTTGTAACAATTAGCAGTTAATAGGTATAGGTATTAGTGTCAGTTACTTGAATAGCTAGTAGAGGGTATTTTAGATGTCAGTTAGTGAATAATATATTAGTAGTTAGTGTGATTATATATATATATATATATATATATATATATATATATATATATATATATATATATATATATATAGTATCAGTCATTATAGTAGTAATTACTATGTTAGAGCTAGTGGTTAGTACTACAGTTGGTATTAGTTATTTGTAGTAAAAATTGTTATTAGATAGCTTATATATGCATTGGTATATAAACATATACAGTTAAGGAATTACTAGAACTAAGTAGTAATAACTTAGCACCTAGTTGATGACTTAGTATAGTTAAGGGAGACCTAGTATAACTAGTATAAGGTTATTAGAGACCAATTTGGACCCATAACCTTAGTGTAAACTAGTTTGGACCTAGTATTGACCTTGAAAAGCATCCTTTTGGCATTTTAGCTCATTTATCTTTTTATCACCATTTAACATGTTATTCATATATAGGTGTGTATGACACCAGCTCAGACATCGAGTGACATCATTTTCTCCAGACAGAGGCGAGTACATTCTCTAATAGTTTTCTTATTTGAAAGCTTCTATGTTTTATGTATTTAGTATTGAGATATTTGATTCCTGACAGGATGGTCACACGGATTGGTATACGTGGATCTTGGTCATAAGATATTATTATTGTGATGACTCATTGATCACCGTATCGTGCTTCGTGATTACTCAGTGATTACCGTGAGATCTTCGTGATTATATATACCGTGATCATAGTGCATGATATTATAGACCGTCTATCGTGATATACGTGTTATAATGTGTCATGATTTAGATCTGTGTACTAGTCAAGGGATAGGAAAGTATTAGTAAATATGTGAATACACCATATAGCTCATGATATAGTGTAGCACGTGATAGCTAGCAGATGATGTAACTCACATGTGGTCACACTTGCTCACCTTTTATATATAGCCCGTGTTAGGCCCAAGCCGATCACATATTTTGCTAATATTTTAAGGCATATTTATTATTTTGTTTTTATATTCCAATTTATTACATCAGTATTCTTCACCATATTGTGCTCATCTCTTTCTATTTTTTGCCATGATGCTCTTTCTCGTGATATATGCTAGTTCATTATTTTTATTTTTATTGTTGTTTCATAGTTTTTAGATGATTCATTAGAGGACTTGTGTCCTACATATTAAAGACCACAGGATGGCGATGCAGTTGAACTAGTACCAGTAGAGAGTACCACCAGCTGGAGAGACTTGGACTTTTCTTTTTGAGTTGTATTTGATTTTTAGTACACTTGTGGCATATATTATTCTTTTGGGTTTTATGATTGAGATTGGACTTTTATTGAGACTCCTGTATATCTTTTTACTTCTATCCTATATCGTGTCATACCTTCTCCAGTTGTTTTTGTGATTGAGTATTGTTTATCATTACCATATTATCATTTTGTCCTCCATTTGGAGTTGAGATAACATGACAGGTAATATATTTTTTTTGACAGATGTATAGATAGTTATGTTGTCCTAGACAATGTTCTACCGCCGATATTGTGGCGTAGGTTGGACGTTATTCACCACTTGTGCCCTTATTTTGGGTGCGGGTCATGACAACATGATAAGATTGCCTTCTTGCATACCTAATTGTTTGATGCAGAGATAAATAGAAAATAGTACTTAGATGTTTATGCAAATTGTTTCTAACTTGTATGTCTGTTACAGGGATAACCGTTCGGTGAAGGATAAGAATCACTGAATAAGTGATATACTCATTATTGATTTTTGGTTGCAATCGTGTACTGCTCCTAGACTTGCATGCTTTGTTTGAATATGATGATGCCCTTATGATACGAAGAATAGTCCACTAGATGATGCTAACGTCCTTAAATTAATGGATATAGCTCACAAGACATTCTGCTTACACAAATAGTATTTGAATCTATATATCGCGTATGAAATGTTTGTCCGGTAGGCTTTGTTCTATTGAATTAAACTTTTATTTCAAAGATGTTTCCAAGGAGAAGTAATATGACTCTATTTCTGTACTACATTAAATGAACCTAGGTAAAAATTGCAAGATCACTAGTAATGTAATATTTTTATCACGTGCTTACTTAGTGTTGATTTTAGGGAGTGTTGCTTCTGTTTGTTGCTTTTATACTCACCAGTACTTTCCCCAAAGTGTTGACCCCCCACCAATTCTATTCACAAGTGCTGGATTATTCGAAGAAGCGATAGCTGAGCCTCATACTCAGGAGCCAGAGATCTGGAGTTGATGTCTTGAGTTGTATCGAGATGTTTTGAGATATTTCTGTGTAGAAGGATGTAATGTATGGAACAATTTCATTATATTCTGAGAGATGTATTCAATTGGCAAACCATGTAATAACTTCAGATATCAATAAAGAGCTTGATTTCTTATACAGTTGTGTTTATTTACTTTTCTATAATATTGTGTCGCGACATCTATCTTGAATAACTTATTAGTGATTGTTCAAAGCCTTGGCCTTGTGCAAGTACAACTTAGATTTGCACGGTATCACGTTCATGCAAGGACGATCAGTTCTGCAAGGAGCTATGCGAGGACGATCGGCCCTTACGGGAACGGGACATGATACTTCTTCTGTGTGAAATCTACGTGCCCTTCGTATCAAACACATATTTGTGAAGTCTCTCGAGCCTTCAGATCAAAGCTCGTGGTTGTAAGGAAGTTGCAAGCCTTCGGATCAAAGCTAATGATTCACTATTGGTTATTATAGTGGATAAAACTCCAAGCAAGAGTTCTCAGGACTAGACTAGTCCTCTCAGAGAAAAACTAGTATACACCCCGATGTTTGCGTTTGCTCTCTCTTACTCTTACTGCTTTATATTACTGTCTTGTATATACACTGTTAGTTGTTATCTGACTTTATTCTGCTTAATTTTTAATTGGGTAGATTATTCTGCTGCACTCTATTCACTTCCCTCTAGAGTTGCCTTACGGTCCTATATATATATTATGCTACTATCATTATGACATGGCTCAAAATTGAGGCTCAACCTCATCATGGGGTCACGCTACTACAGCATCGGTTGGTACCATCCCCTTTGTAGTGCTGAGCCACTCATGATTCTTATAAAGTACATTGGATATTCAAAAATGCTTCAGAACTCATTAAGGCACATGGTCATCCCATCACATGACTTGTTCTATACAAAGAATAACTAGTATACCATGGTGGAGGAATAATATCCCATCAATATCCCAAAGGACTAGCCATTGTCCCTATTATTTTTTCGGTCAATAATATTTCTTTGAACCAAAAGCTAAATACCTAATAGATTTTTCTTTAAACTAATATCATAAAACTTTATGGTAGAAATACAAAGACAAAATATCAGAATGCCTTCAAGCCCATTTTATTGCTATATCCTCGACCAGTTGGTGCTTGAGGCCTTTGGTGAACGGATCTGCCAGATTCTTTTGGCTCTGAACATCAACCAATAAAATGACTCCAGCCTTGATGTGATCATTCAGTGCTCTGTGCCTAAGTCCCACAGTCATCTTCTTACAATTGAAGAGATCATTTGAGGCCACCGTTGTAGTTGTCTGGTTGTTGCAAAATATCGATATTATTAGAATCTGTACACCAACCAGAGAAAGATCATACATGAGCTCCAGAAGTTATTCTGCTTCATCTATTATAGCCGCCAGTACAAAGAACTCAGATTCCATAGATAAATAAGAGGGCATCGTCTGCCTCTACAACTTCTACGATATAACAACTCTGACCAAGGAGAAGATGTATCCTCCTATGGACCTTTTCCTCTCTACTTCTGAGCACAACTTGTATCAATAAAGCCTTCTACTACTGCCTAATAATTATTGTAGTGCAGTACATACTTTTTACTTCTCTTGAGATACCTCAAGATTTTTTTTACAGCTTTCTAGTGCTCAAGCCTGGCTTGTTTATGAACCAACTCAACATCTCTACGACAAAAGCTATGTCAGGCCTAGTGACACTTGTAGCATGCATCAAACTTCTGATGACGCTTGAGTACTCCAACTGCCTGACACTTTCATCTATATTTAGCTTCAGCTTCTTGTCAAACCTGTATGGGTATCGATCCCTATAAGATCCTGATATCCATAGAGTGTGAGCATCTTCTCAATATAATAAGATTGTAACAATGCTAGCCCAACTTCTGTCTGGATGATCTTTGTCCTAAGTATAATATCAGCGTCCACCATGCCCTTCATACTAAACTTGGACGAGAGGAACTACTTTGTCTCTGTGACACATTCTAATTATGGATCTAGGATTAGCATGTCGTCTACATAAAGAGAAACTATGTCTCCTCTCCCATCAGAGAACTTAGTGTAAACATACTTATCTGTCTCACTGGCCATGTAGCTGTTTGATCTAATAACATTATTAAACTTCTCATGCCATATCTTGGGAGCTTGCTTCAGACCGTACAGTAATTTTACCAACTTGCAGACTTTGTCTTTAAGACCCTTAATGAAAAATTCTTCTAGTTGTTGTATGTAAAATCTCTTCGATGAGATCTCCATTCAGGAATATTGTTTTGATATCCACTTGATGTCTCACAAGCCTATAAATTATACTCAGAGAAATCAGCATCATAATGGTCATCATCTATGCACTGGAGTATATGTGTCGAAGTAGTCTATCCCCTGCTTCTGAGAAACCCTCTTGGCTACTTGACTTGCCTTAAACTTGTCAATAGTTACGTCGCCCTTCATCTTCTTCTTGAAGATCCATTTACATCCGATGGGTTTGCTTCTTTAGGCAAATTTACCAACACCCAAGTGTTGTTGGAGTTTATAGAGTCAAACATTAACTCATCATTGAAATCCTCCTTCAAGAAGACAAAATCTCTGGTCTTCATCGTCTCAACATAGGTAAGCAAATCTACTTCCACATTATAGGTGACAAAATTATCTCTGAAATCCTTCTACCTCCTCACTCGCTTTGTCGACATCTCAATGAGTTATGGTTCAAAAGTTATCTCTTGAACGACAACCTTATCTTGGACAATATCTTCTTTGGAACCAATTACCTCTTTTGCACCAATACTATTCTTTGGAATATCCGAAAGAATAATATTTTTGTGCCTAGAAAATATATCTTCAAAGAATTCTTTATCGTGAGATTTAGTAATATAATTAGATTTAATATCTAGGAACCTCCGCGAATCACTCTTTCAGCATATCCTAGAAATATGGTCTTCGTAGTCCTTATTCCTAGATTATGAATCTTCATATCCAGAAGCTTCACATATGCCAGAAACTCACACTCGAATGATATTTAAGTTGGGTATGACCTTGAACCAGAGTTCATGTAGAGTAATGTCAAAAGTTTTATACGATACTCTATTGAGAATAAAAGTAGCCGTGAATGCAACTTCTCCCCAGAAATAGCTTGGAAGTCTCGTGGTCAACAACATTGAGTTCATCATCTCTGTCAATATTATGTTCTTCCTTTCTGCAACTCAATTTGATTATGAAGAATATGGATCAGTTGTCTTATTAACAATTCTATATTCTCTACAAAACGATGTGAATTCAAGAGATTTATACTCTATGCCTCGGTAACTTCTTAGCCTATTGAGTTATTATCCAATTTGACGCTCAACTTCAGCCTTGAAGTCCTTGAACTTCTTGAACACTTCATGTTTTGATTTGAGAAGATAGACGAATACGTACTTTAAGAAGTCATCGATAAATGTAATAAAATACTTTATTCTGGCCTTTGTCGAGAATTGCTTGAAGTAACAGATATCTGAGTGCACAAACTCCAGGAGATCTATGCTTCAGTTCACACGTTTGAATAGTTTTCAGATAATCTTTGTTTACGCACAGACATCATACTTCTCTACCTCCTTACCCCCATATTTGGAGATAAGTCCTAGACTAGTCATCTTGTTAATTCTTTTACAACGAACGTCCTAGTCTATTATGCCACAACTCAATAGGATAACTAGAAGAAGAGACTAAATTGACATTTTCAGTCTGAGTTACAAATTAAATTTTGAACATCCCTTTGGTACGAAAAGATTTTTTGAAGTATGTTCCTTTATATGAAATTACCATCTAACCAACATTGATGTACATCTTCAAGTCTGCATTACACAAGAGACTTTCAGAGATTAAGTTCTTTGTTATCACGGTACGTGATTCACATCCTGTAGCGTTAGCAACTTTTTTGAAGTCAGATTCAACACCACCATCCTGATCCCAAGCACTTCAGCTTGTGCTAAGTTCACCATCGAAACCTTCTCAGAAGTAGGCTTGTGCTAAGTTCACCACTCATTTTTGTTGTTGTAGGAAGCCTTCTACTTCCCATAGGAGTTTCCAGCATGTACCATGTTGGCCTTGGCCAACTGCTTGCACAAAGTGTCCACCTTGAGGAGTTCTCAACTCATCTTCAATATGGATCTAGTGCAATAGAACTTCTAGATCGATCTCTATCTTCTTATGGTACATGTCGGTAATTGTAAACCCCCTCAATTAATTTCTAGGGTTTAGTTTGATAAGAGAGAGAGAGAGATTAGGGTTAATTATGCATGATTAAAATCTCATTCTTTATATATTTTATTTTGGTACCATTTATCGTTTCTTTGATATTTGGAACACTATACAAATTTTTTCCTTCTAACAAATTTTATACCCTTGACCTAAAGAAGCCAATCTCCAACCCGACCTTTATGTCACTCGCAAACACTCTATTGTGCTTTATTTTAATTACACAACATTCGTGACTCAATATTCAAATCAAACCTAAACCATGTACCTATGTCAATTTCAATTAAAATTGGAGTCACAAGTTCAACCCGTTCCCTTCAACCAATTATATAACCATGATCTACACTAAGTCTACTACAGCATGGCACTTGTGTCACATCCAAGTGAAACCTTATATGCTTCCAACACAACTACAATCATCAAAACACAATTTTTAGTCATGATGAACAACCTAGCCCAACCCAAACCCTCAAATGGTTCATACAAAATATCCTACATCATTTTCCCTCTCTACAACACACCAAAAATCAAGTTTTCTCACCCAAAATCTCACTTAAACCAATTGAAAATTAGGAATCAACTTTTACCCTAAATTGTTAAACCCTTCACTTTATACCCTCTATTCCTACATTAATTAACCCCCATTTATTGTCAAACCACAAAGTAGGATGTCATCCCCTCATCTTTCACTCCTCTTACACTCCTCCATCACACTCAAACCCATGATAACCTAATGTAAATTCACACACTCAATCCATCACTCACTTCCAATTAAATACACACCATCTCCCTTCCTCTTTGACCGGCGATAAATACATCTCCCCACTTCATTTCTTCATTCCAAATCATTTATCCTCCTTACTAACTTCCCCTTCTATCTCTCCACCCCCTCTACAACACCATACCTCTCTCCAACAGCCCCCAAAAACCCGATAATAACTTCCAAAAGTTGTTGTGTTGTTGCCAGTCTTGCAGTTGCTGCTACCCTTCCTCTTCCACGTCACCACCTCTACAACCACCTCTACACCTCCTATAATACATTACCTACCTCCAACAGCCACCACAATATTCGCACCACCCATACAACAGCTAACGAAGGCTCCCAAACCCGAGCACAGTCCAGGTGAACCCGACTGTGTACATCCTGTGTATATCCTGTGTACACCGTGCACAACAGCTACTTTTTCCCCTTGTATGTTCAATTTCCCTTTCTCCTCATCCTCCTCGTCCTCCTCTTCATGTTCTTTATCCTCCTCTCCATGTACTTTACCTCCTTCTTCAATTTTTTTTTTATGATATCTTTTATGTGTTTACAGAACTTCTTCATTGACAAACTAGGAATGTTTATATATACATCTTGTTGTTGTGTATCACCTTGCCATGAATATAACCTTTGTAAACACTTGTCAACCATGATATTAACTCCATTTAGAATTAAATTCTAGAATGTATATAAGTTATTTAGAGTAATATTTGTATAGATACATATATTTGAGACTTGGTTAAATGTTCTTCTAGAAGATTTGCACCTTGCCTAGGTTCTATGCTAGTTAGATGTGTTGAATATAAATACCAAGTTTAGCAAGTATTTTTGTGCCATACTAGGGTTGTATACATGTTAGGGTTAAGGGTGTGTATGTATTTAGTGAGCATGCAAGTATGAAATGAGAATGAACACTAGAATAACTACTTGTGTTAATTTTACACTTGATGTTGAGGATAGGTTTATATATATTATTTACATGAGTAATATGGATTGTGGATAGTGTCAGTTAATTCCATTTATCCTTGAACTTGATGATGATATTAGAACATACATAAATACTTGAGTTAGGTTAACACTTGTTTCATGTACTTTGAGGATGTGTATGTCATAATTTTACAAGAAGACCCTAGTAGTTAGGAAACTTAGTACCTCTTTGTTTGAAAAGCAACTCAGCAACTACATGAATCCTAGTTATGACCATTTAAATGTACTTTGAGAAGTTGTATATTTACAGAACTTGAGGATGTTATGTAACTAGCAGACTTGGTGATTATAAGCTTTACTTGATACTTGTTTAGTTAACCCTAGACAACCTACTTAAACTCTTGCTTGGTTTAGACTCTAAATGACTAATGACATTGAGTAGTTATACTATTATGCATGCTTAGTAAATAGTGTCATAATGACTGATTTGATATTACTATATATAGGCTCTTGGGATCGTTCAGACTTGGATGCCAGAGCATGTTCTTTACATTACAGCTTGGATATCCAGGCAAGTATACCTTTCCTTATTGTATTATTTAAATTCAGTTATTATTCTACTCAGAATATTATATAATTGTGCGCGTCTAAGAATACCTCGAGTGTAGTTGACAATGGCATCGATGTTAGGACTTGTGTTTGACCTAGTTTCTAGTGGACGTACCTAAAGTTGTGGATTTATCATTATAACTCCGAGTCCTTGTCACGTATCATTTCATGTCACAGAATAATTTCATGTTAGAGCACGAACTTACATACTCGATTTGCTACCGGTGCACGTAGTACCTGTGTTGGTATATAATATAGTTGATTTAATTCTTGTTCAGATGTGATTTGCATTATAGTTACGAGATATCCACATTGTATTCATGACTTGTATACTGGCATTGAGCGGGAGAGATAATTATTAGGCGTTTGGGACATACATTTGGCTACCATAGTTTCAGAGTAAACTATGAGGTTGTGAGCCTCAGTGTTACCTGGTTATGGGAATTCATAGTTACCCGGTTATGGGCTTTCATAGTTACTCAGTTATGGGCTTTTATAGTAGTGGATATATCCAGCAATGGTCACTAGATATATGCTAGGTTCAATCGGGATGTATGTGTTTGATAATAAACGGAAGAAATAAAACTAGGTTTATACGTAACCCTTTCTTAGGTTTACAAACAAGAAGTACTATTAATCCTATGCGAGGATGTTAAGTACAAAATTTAAAATTTAATCTGCAGTCGATCACTTTGTCCCTTGGACCACACGATGATGAAGAAGTATTGTAGAAGAAGGAGAAGCTTCAAGGATTGTAAGGAGGAGTGGATACTCGATGCCAAAATCGTCGATTACTGCTCTCTGTCTGAGCTTTTCTCTCTCTGTTGTTCGATTTCTTCGACTTATATTCTCCGAGTTTTCGACCCTTGACCTCTGTCAATAGGGGTCTCTATTTATAGGGTTTTAGTGACAGTAACCGTCCAATCGGTGTAAAAGTCGGACAGTAGAGAGTATGGCATTTTTTATGCGACGGTTATAATAACTGCCACCCACGTATAGATGACCTTCTGAATCTGCGTATGACGCATGTCCCATGATGAAAAAATACGTATAACTGCTGCGAAGATCACGGCATGTAAGCCACGTAGGTAACTGCCCCTTGCGTAGAAAAGGTTAGCGTAGAAGCCAATAACTGTCACAATGGCGTAGAAGCCAAATAGTTGTCAGGTTGGCGTAGAAGCCAAGTGGTTGTCGAGTCGGCATAGAACCAAATAGGCGTAGAAGCCTTGTAGGTGTAGAAGCCTGATGCTGCATGGATAGGTAGCTAGCATAAAAGATAGCTGATCCTCCTTCCTTGACTGAGGTCTTAAGCGTGTTCTGGACCAAATAGCCTTATCACGCACAAATGCAAATATAGCCTGAGTTGGCATATTCCGAGGAAATAGCATTTGGCGTACTCCTTATAGCTGAAAATAGCCCGGTGGCATATTTCAAGGAGATAGCGTACATCGTGCTCCTATAGCTGAAAATATGCAGAGGTGATGATGTGGACGTATTAGCCGTAATTATGGCTCGCCCAGTCTTTGAAAATAGAACTAAATCTCGTACATTAAATGCAGAGATCTGCCCCCATTCTGCGCATTAAATGCAGAGACGTGCCTCGAGCTCTGTACGAAGAGCAGTTTTTAACGTGACAGTTTGTTTTGTCTTCTGCTGAGCGTAAAAGCTCACATCTGCCTGTGTAAAACTAGGCAGCGTATTCCCTTGTATGCATAAAAGCACTTTGTATCAGGGAAATGTCACTAAACGATGGTTTGGGTCTCTGTGCCGCACCAATATTACATCCGTCGTCTGGATAGTTGTGCAGTACTCTTTGTCAGGAGTCAGGTTCACTGCATGATCTGACAGGTTCATTCGAAGAATACGAAGCGTTCTCCGTACGACTTCCTACTGCATTAAAAGCGAGTAGGTTTTACGCCAAATTGGCAATATAACAACCTTTTTACGCTGAAGCAGCCTGGAAATACTGCATTACACGGATTGACCTGGGGCTTATATTTTATGCTGTACTAGCGATGAAGCCCTGTTGTACGCCGATGGCTCTGAAGTTATATTTTACGCCGTCCAGCATTAAAATACTGCGTATAACTCTACAACGTATTTTTCATGCTTCTACAAGACCCCCTTCAAAGTTTTTAAATTCCTTGTAATTTGAAATACTTTGAATGAAGCATGAAACGATCAAAGTCTGACTCGTTCCTCGAGGCTGATTTTTTGGCGGATTTTTGGAGATTTGTTGGGATTCAGTGTATTCTCTTTTGCCTATAAAAAGGCTGATGAGTTAACTTGTTCTTCCCATATTTTCCTTCACCACACCGAGATGATTGCCGGAGTTTGTCGGGTTGACTTGAGGAAGAAGAAGATCATGTTCTTCCAGCATGTAAGGAGCCGAAAAAGTAGGCGTCTTTGAGCAAATATCCTCTGCAACGATGGATCATGGAAGGATATCATAGCTTTCTTTGCTCGGGATGATCAGCAACTTCATATGGCGATTCGTCCAGGAGAGAGAAAGGGTCACATTCGACCATACAGCTTGCAAGCTGTATTTTCTCTAGCCATTGGTGGACGAGGGCAGACAAACTAGTCCTGTCTTCCAGTACTGAGTTGGGTCTAACACCTCAACTCAATCTGTCAGGGCATATGGAGGATGGGCTCTTGAATAATTTAAACAAGCCCAGTTTTGTATCCTCCCGCCATTAATCATTTTCTTGTTCATCGACTGTGGAAGTCGATGAACTGCTGTAGAAGACGAAAAAGATCTCCACCAATACGAGAACCTGGCAGAATAGACTCTTGGGATATCCCACCAAAAAGATCTCCACCAATCCTAAATAAAAATGAGAAACCCTTTGTAGACGGAATTTCCCTCATATGTAATCATATAATCATGAAGATGAAAAACCCTTTGTAGACTGGATTTCCCTCATATGTAATCATGATTAATAAAATTGTCTTCTTTTATGCATATGATGATTTTCCATATTCTTTGCTGTGATAAAGTCTGAATATGTGTAGCTTTGCCATGTCTGAATAACTTTATGCCGACTCTGATAAAAAGAGTATCTGATCTCGTCCCGTCTTTTACGCGTAACTGAGGACACGTAGAAAACTGCTTAGCATTTAAGTCAAATATTCGAACTGTCATGCTGTTTTGAACGAGGAATTGCATAGAATTCTTAACTTGTCACTTCTCTGATAAGAAAAATTCTTGTTCAGACCATCATCTTCAAGAATAATTTCTAGAAAATCCCTAGAAATAGGACGAGAAATAGCTGTCAAAAACTGAGTCGCCATCTTGAATTGTGGAGGAAATATTCAAACTGGATTTTCAATGAACTTCCAATCGACCCAAGAAGAAGAGTTATTTTTCAATGTTGAACTCTGTATGCTTTGGGTACTTGGGATATTTTGAGGCCAATAAGGAGCATCTCCTGCATGAACCTTTGCAATTGGCCGTCTTGAGATTTGTTCAGATATACGCATACTCTGGCCTACGTATTTTAAGATATGTGGAAAGTCATAGATCCGTAGTGTAGATGAGCATAAAATCGTAAGTTTGTAGCCTCTCGAGCGTAAAAGCAGCTGAGCATAAGAGCATCGGGGCATAAAACTGTAGATTTATAGCATCTGAAAAGAAAACTTCCGAGCGTGAAGTCGTAGATTTGTCGCCTCTAAGTGTAAAAAGCTTCTGAGCGTGAAATCATAGATTTGTAGCTTCTGAGCGTGAAGTCGTAGGTTTTTAGCCTCTCGAGCGTAAAAGCTACCGAGCGTAAAAGCATCCGGGCGTAAAACTATAGACTTATAGCCTCCGAGCGTAAAACCGTAGATTTGTAGCTTTCCGAGCGTAAAAAGCTCCTTGGCGTAAAATCACGAATCTGCTCTGCACGAATTTTTTTTTGAATTCGCTGACTATTCGCCCTCCCTGAATAATAGGCTGACGTAGCTGTCATGCCCCAGTCCCAAAATACGTAGGACTAGGAACACGTAAGCATGCCAGCCGTATGGATATGGCAACTCCAATATACGGAAACCATAACTCATACGTATGCTGTAATATGAATATCAATCCAAAAGTGGTTTAAAATGTATCACAAGCACAGGGTACAATCTAAATCTCATCCACAGAAAATTAATATAATTGAATGACCAGCATCTATATAACTAGATCTCAACATAAGTATCTAAGGATGATAGTTGGATGAAAACAAATCCACTACCAACTCGAATGGAAAAGTACAGCACAATAAATACAATGCAAGAATACCAGCTAACAATCATGGGCTCGAAGAAAAGACATCCTCAAAAAATTATGTAACCATCCGAATCTGTGCTCCTGCAAATACTCAAGAACAGATACACCTGGCAGAGGACCATGTCCTCAGAGGGACGTAACAAGATACAGAAAAGCGAGCCAACTTGAATACAGTAAACATGCATATAATTTAAAAATAAATAAGTACGCTATACAAGACAATCTGTATGAATGCAAATGAGGATAACTTTTTGATGTATGGGCAAGGGTAGGCTACTCGATCTACTTCACAACTCACACACCCGTCAGTAGACATCAAAAATCGATATACCGCGGGGGTAGCGACCAGCGAGACTCCAAAAATTGACATACCGCGGGGGTAGCGACAAGCGTGACACACGCCCGTAGTGCGAGTTATATACTACGGTTTACCAGAGTGGTTAAAAGCCCATACGCCTAATGATTGTCCTCTATGATACTAAGTGTCATGTGTGTGTCAACATATCTAATATATAGTAATGACTGAAAGAAACTGTACATGCAATGAATAAACAGAATGCAATAAATATACAGAAATATACTAAGCATGCAAAATACTGTAAACAATTTGGCATGGTATCTTGTCTGGTTTGAAAAAGAATGAAGTCCCAACTTAAGGCGTCGTCCGATCTACCCGTCACATAAATTAAACAAGTTAGGTTACAAAAGTAGGTGAATAGTTTTCGCTATTTTAATCTATTTTAACTCTGAATAAAATAACCTAAATTAGTATTTTAATCTTATTATAATCTGATTTTATTGTTAAGCTCTAATTTTGGTCAAAAGAAAGACAACTTTAAGGATTTGTGATCCGTGGCACGCAAATTGAAGCAATCCGTTGACCAAAAAGTCAACCGACTCAAATCCTGGATTTGTGTGTGGAATCCTATATATTTCAATGCTACATGAACACATGAATCGACAATTTCATAAAATCACAAGTCGGTAAAGAGTTATGGCCACAAGGGCGCACAGATGACAGTTTTTAGTGGTTTTTCTATTTACGTCTACGTTGCACAAATTTTACAGTAGATTAAAATAATATTATAAATTCTGTAAAAATACTTTTCTGGAATTTCATCATGTCAGCTTTCTGAAACTTTAAACGTTCGTAATTCCGAGTTTGGGATCTCCCGAAATCTCAAAAATACCAAAATGCGTCTGATTTCTGACAACTGGCACTTTTAGAATTTTCTGGAAAAATAGGTTCTGAAATTATTAAAATAATTTATATATTCAGAAAACTAACCTTGATATGATTCTAATAAAAAAAATTGGAGCACGTTTGGAGTCCGGAGCTAGGAGATATCGTCTTTTTAAGTCGTCATAACTACTAGAAAATGAGGCTGAATTTATGACGAATTTTGACTATTTTTGGACGAAAAAGAGGTAAATTTGGGGAAAAAAATATGAAGGATGAGGTATTTATAATGGTGGACACTACTTAATTAAATACGATTAGGATTGGTTAATTTGGATAGGATTATGATGAATTTAAACAAGGATAGGATATGCATGAAGTTGTTTTCCTAGTAGGTTCAGGATTTGAATTAATTTAAAATAGAGTTTAAATTTATCTCAATAAAATTTAAAATAGAGTTTAAATTTATCTCAATAATTTATAATCTTAAATATAATTAAAGATAATACAAATAATTTATAAAATCTTATTAATATCTATTAACCTAAATTAGCATCTATCTAATATTAAGACTATATATATATCCAAATAAATCCTAAATAATTTAAAAAATCTAAATAAATTTCTTAAAATTCTAAATAAATTATAAAAAAATATAATTAAATAATTTAACCTAAAATAAATATTTGGTAGGAACAATATGCTAGTATGGTCGTATAGTAAATCATAGAAGTCCTTAAAATTTATGTTTCCTAAGTTTTAATTACCAAAAATTCTAGAAAAATCTCCAAAAATCTAAAATAACCTAAAATAATTCTAAATAAATATTTATATAAGTAAATATATCAAGAAATTTATTTTCTAATTAATTAAGAGAATATTCTAAAGAAATTTAATATCTATAATAAATATAATAATATAAAATACACACAAAATATCTATTTTTGGTGAGGGGGTTTACAATCTACCCAACTTACAAAATTTTTTGTCCTCGAAATTGACACTAACCCATATTCATAAAAATCACTATAACTATTACACTACATAGCTATCTAGCAGTGCTTCTAAAAGTCATGGTCTGTCATTCTAACACTTCTCATTTATTGTCCATACACTATCCTATTATCCTCTAACTCGTCTACACTACCCAACTTACAAAAGTTCTACTAGTAGTCACAGTCTCTTGAGGCTATTGTCTAGGTTGTAAGACGAATATATTTATTGGGTCGAGAATCTTGGGGTACTTGTCTTGAATCTCACAACCATGATTTTTCTTTGTAACAGTCAAGTATCGTAGTCTAATACTGCCATGCAACCTGACCAATATGTCTGCAAATACTTCGACTACTTTACTACAACGGTCTAGCTGCAGCTGTCGCTACTTTGCCAGCGATTCGTCATAGTTGTCAGTTCGTAACAAGTGCCTTCAATTCTTTCCTAGGCATAGTCTAAGTTTTTGGGCAACAGTTAAAGTCTTGACTAACTTATAAAACTATTATTAAAAGTATAAACTAGTTCAAACAGTCTAACAAATTTCTATTAGCCTAAGGGATGCTATACATGGCTTTTTTTAAATAATAAGAGAATACAAATATTGCTATAGGTCATATACATAAGGGTTATTATTAAGAATTCATCCTTTAGTTGTTAATCATTTACTAAACTATTTATGTTTTTAACTAACAAAATAAGGGTGAGGTCGAAGTAAATCAACAATCTATGATGGCACGAAGGACGCAACTATGATAGGAAGATTTAAGCACGAGATAAGGAATGGAGATGGAAAAGAAGATGGGCTACCCCAAGGGGCGAGATGGTGATTGAAAAGAATACTAGTACTGCTACTCGCGTCATCAATTAGCATCGCGTGTATGCCATCTGGGTAAAATATCAGTATATCCTCATAAATGCTAAACCAACACCTATATAATTCTACGTCTACTATGTACCTAAGATCTCGTGTTATAAAGGGGGTCATGAGTATGCAATATCACATATAATTAAGGTCGTACCTATATCTACGGCTTCCTGTGGCCGCGCTCTCTTGTTTGTCATCATGAGTGCTTGGCCTATGGGGTATATCTAGTACTGTTCGTGTATCAAACTTATACTAAGCACGAACGTTCGTCTTTCCGAAATAGGGAAAGACGGAAAACAACAATAAAGAGTTCAAGGAGGAGGTGATATAATACAAGTACGGGATTCGAAGGGATTAAAGAATTTTGAAAGGGAGTTGCCAAGGCAGTTGTGGATTGAAATTTTATTTTGGTAAATTCCTATATGCATGTTCATATCAGAACAGTTATGTACATGACATGATATGCTCTGACTAGTCTAGAGGGCAAGTATATTCGTTTAACAAGTTGAGTCAACTATATCTCAATCCACATAAAGTAGTGATACAAAGAGCGAACCAAGTGTACAACGGTTGATCAGACCATAATACACCGATTCTGATATAGACAATGTATTAGTGTGGGCCCCCAATGTCACGCCCCGAGGCGTCCCCCGAGTCGTGACCGCCGTTCGGGCCTGGAGTTGCGCCCGCACAAGGCTTTAATGATTTGCATAGCAAGCACATATTCAGAGTACGCAGATAAATTGAAACACAGATTTGAAATATAGAAAAGTTCTCTTTATTGATAATGAACATCTATTACAAACTCTTGAACGAGTTAGCTAATATGCCGAACGGCTTACAAAAGAGATGACTCAAAATGAGATAGCAGTCCTGTACATTATATCCTTTTATAAATTCAAAACGATAAAGACCTCCAGGCGGGAGGACGGCTTTGCCACAGAGCTGCATTTGTGTATGAAGAGTTGCAGGCTCCTGACTCCAAAATGCTTCGGGGGCACGGTGAAGATGCGCCAACAGCTTGGACTGGATCGGGTAGACGACTTCGGCTCCTCGCTCGGTTCACCTTGGTGCGGAGAACCTGTTTCAACGAGGGTCAGCATATCAAAACATGCTGGTGAAGGCGAGCTAGCCTGACTATACCAATCAATACGTTGTTTAGTGAAGCATGCATATTCGTGGGTTTCTATCTTGCCTTAGTTCATTTACAAGTAAGCAGCATATTGAATTTACTGAATGAACGTGCCACCGTTAGGTGGATTTTACCTGACCGTCTGAATTACCTGCACAATACTTACCTTGCCTTCCCTGCCACGAAGACACAAGTTAGTATGCAACAGGTTTAAATATACACTATGATCACTGGCATGATTGCCATAGTGGACTAGTCCGAGGCAAGGATAGCATGCAACGATAGTACACGAGGCACTGCAAGCCACCTTGTCCCGTACACGATGACTATTACACGAGTTCTGCCCGGATCGGATCGGTGCCAGTGCCCCAGCGACCGTCCGCAGAACTATACCTTGTGCACAAGTTGTCCAAGATCGTACACGATTAACACGTTAACAATTTATGCAGTTGAGGCAACACGATTGCAAGAACACGAGTGCAAGTACACGAGTGCACGACAAGTAGTAATGCATGATTTATTTAGCATAGCCTCCCTGAACAATTATGCATATACAAGATGTGTTCTATACTTAGCACATTTTATAGAACATTTGCACGAACAAGCATACGATAAGGCAACAGTTGACAGGTTTGATTGACAAGCATAATAACCAAGTATATTTGTCTTTTATCTTGGTTTCTTTTATTATTATTTGGTATCGTTTGATCGGGGCAAAGGAGAGTGCAGATTGATTAGCTGTGAAGCTTGGAAGCAGGACTAGCTAATCGGGTTGGTAGCCACTCACTTAGATTTTTGGAAAGAAGAAGGAAAGAGGTGCTTCACGACTCCGTTCGCAAGCCGCCTACTGCTCGTTCACCTGCACACGAATAGCTCGATTAATACTTCTTCCTCTCTTTCCAATCTCGAAATAGAAGTGCAGTTCAATGAACGAAAATAATGAAAACCATCAAAACCGTTCAAGGAAAACAAGCGAATCCCAAAACCAACTCAAAGCACGAAAGCAACAAGCGACATCAAAAACCGAGGCAATAAAAGATAGCAGCGGAGAGGTCCCTCCTGACTCTGCCGCTAAGCCGATCCTTGGGGCGCAGTCCACTGAATATGGGAATCGATTCCGAAGAAACAAATCCATAACGAGGACGAGTTCTTAATTCAATCTATCCCGATCGAACGATACCATCTTGTGTTTCTTAGCCGCGCTCTCCGCACTGGGAGAACGGGGGGCTACACCCAATAATACATATGTCATGAACAAGCTTAATAAAAGAATAAGCTTGCAAAACTAGGCTATAATAGCAGCATAAGTCGAGGTAGTAAAAATATAAGTACGCTTGATTATGATGGAGGAAGGTACTGAATAATCTAAGTTCACCAAGAAGATTGGTGTTGTGCCTCTACAATTGCCATACTAATTTATTGTCTAAGTCTAAAGTCAACCAAATGGGTGTATGGGCCTCTAAGTTCTACAGTCTAGAATAACACTAAAGTTCTATAGTCTGGATAAACACTATCTTTTTATGCAAGTCTATAGCTGGTGTCATTCAATTATACTTTATTAATGGGGCAATAGGACTATGTGTTACTAGGTTGAGACATACTATCCAACTTACAATAATTTAACTAATAGTGTTATTGAATACTGGAGGGTATATACCTAGTATAAGTCATCTTCCTAACCTCTATCAAGCACGAGAGAAGATCGACGTTGAGAAGGGATCAAGAAAGATGCAAAGCAAGCAATCAAATAAGAATGCGAAACGAAATCAAGGGAGGTGATAAGTTGTGGATGAGATCCTATATTCTAATCCTATGCGCAGGCTTGCTTGGTACAGTGACATAACCGAGACAATATGCTCTCGACCTGCATGGGCCACCACAAAAATATGTCACGTCCCAGTCCCAAAATATGTAGGACTAGGAACACGTAAGCATGCCAGCCGTATGGATATGGCAACTCCAATATATGAAAACCATAACTCATACGTACGCTGTAATATGAATATCAATCCACAAGTGGTTTAAAATGTATCACAAGTCACAGGGTACAATCTAAATCTCATCCACAGAAAATCAACATAAATAAATGACTAGCATCTATATAACTAGATCTCAACATAAGTATCTAAGGATGATAGTTGGATGGAAACAAATCCACTACCAACTCGAATGGAAAAGTACAGCACAATAAATACAATGCAAGAATACCAGCTAACAATCATGGGCTCGGAGAGAAGATATCCTCGAAAAATTATGTAACCATCCGAATCTGCGCTCCTGCAAATACTCAAGAACAGATACACCTGGCAGAGGACCAGGTCCTCAGAGGGACGTAACAAGATACAGAAAAGCGAGCCAACTTGAATACAGTAAACATGCATATAATTTGAAAATAAATAAGTACGTTGTACAATACAATCTATATGAATACAAATGAGGACAACATTTTGACGTATGGGCAAGGGTAGGCTACTCGATCTACTTCACAACTCACACACCCGTCAGTGGACATCAGAAATCGACATACCGTGGGGGTAGCGACCAGCGAGACTCCAAAAATCGACATACCGCGAGGGTAGTGACCAGAGCGACACACGCCCGTAGTGCGAGCTATATACTATGGTTTATCAGAGTGGTTAAAAGCCAAACGCCTAATGATTGCCCTCTATGATACTAAGTGTCAAGTGTGTGTCAACATATCTAATATATAGTAATGACTAAAAAAAACTGCACATGCAATGAATAAACAGAATGCAATAAATATACAGAAATATACTAAGCATGCAAAATACTGTAAACAATTTGGCAAGGTATCTTGCCTAGTTTGAAAAAGAATGAAGTCCCAACTCAAGGCGTCGTCCGATCTACCCGTCACATAAATTAAACAAGTTAGGTTTTAAAAGTGGGTAAATAATTTTCGTTATTTTAATCTATTTTAACTCTGAATAAAATAACCTAAATTAGTATTTTAATCTTATTATAATCTGATTTTATTGTTAAGCTCTAATTTTGGTCCAAAGAAAGTCAACTTTAAGGATTTGTGATCCGTGGCACGCAAATTGAGGCAATCCGTTGACCAAAAAGTCAACCGACTCAAATCCTGGATTTGTTTGTGGAATCCTATATATTTCAATGCTACATGAACACATGAATCTACAATTTCATAAAATCACAAGTCGGTAAAGAGTTATGGCCACAAGGGCGCACAGATGACAGTTTTTAGTGGTTTTCCTATTTACGTCTATGTTGCACAAATTTTACAATAGATTAAACTTATATTATAAATTCTGTAAAAATATTTTTCGGGAATTTCATTATGTCTGCTTTTCGAAACATTAAACGGTTCATAATTCCCTGTTCGGGATCTCCGGAAATCTTAAAAATACCAAAATGCGTCTAATTTCGGACAGCTGGCACTTTTAGAATTTTCTAGGAAAATAGGTTCAAAATTTATTAAAATAATTTATATATTCAGAAAACTAACCTTGATATAATTCTAACAAATAAAAATTGGAGCGCGTTTGGAGTCCGGAGCTAGGAGATATCGTCTTTTTAAGTCGTCATAACTACTATAAAATGAGCCTGAATTTATGACAAATTTTGACTATTTTTGGACGAAAAAGAGTTGAATTTAGAAAAGAAAAATATGAAGGATGAGGTATTTATAATGGTGGACACTACTTAATTAAATACGATTAGGATTGGTTAATTTGGATAGGATTATGATAAATTTAAATAAGGATAGGATATGCATGAAGTTATTTTCCTAGTAGGTTCAGGATTTGAATTAATTTAAAATAGAGTTTAAATTTATCTCAATAAAATTTAAAATAGAGTTTAAATTTATCTCAATAATTTATAATCTTAAATATAATTAAAGATAATACAAATAATTTATAAAATCTTATTAATATCTATTAACCTAAATTAGCATCTATCTAATATTAAGACTATATATATATCCAAATTAATCCTAAATAATTTAAAAAATCTAAATAAATTTCTTAAAATTCTAAATAAATTACAAAAAAATATAATTAAATAGTTTAACCTAAAATAAATATTTGGTAGGAACAATATGCTAGTATGGTCGTATAGTAAATCATAGAAGTCTTAGAAATTTATGTTTCCTAAGTTTTAATTATCAAAAATTCTAGAAAAATCTCCAAAAATCTAAAATAACCTAAAATAATTCTAAATAAATATTTATATAAGTAAAGATATCAAGAAATTTATTTTCTAATTAACTAAGAGAATATTCTAAAGAAATTTAATATCTATAATAAATAATAATATAAAATACACACAAAATATCTATTTTTGGTGAGGGGGTTTATAGTAGTCCCCAATCATAACCGAATATTAAATATCAGATTTGGTTAGGGATTCGAAGAGTCCATCTGAACTCTATAAATACCCCAAGGCCTTCAGAGAAAAACTTTTCATCTTTCTTTTGCAAAAGAAAACCTTCGTCTCTTTGAGTACTCTCCTTCGTTTCTTCTCTGAGCATTCTGAGTTTTTAACAATGGCACCAAAACAATCTTCCACCACCAAGAGAAAAAAAGCTACCTCCTCTTCTCGCTCTTCTGCCCAAACAAGAGCGACTCCCATCGGGCAGAGCGAACCTCGCTCGGAACGAAGTGTCCCACCGTCAAGCTGTGCACCGGGCGTTATAAGTAAAGCTTTTGGGACGACAAGAACGAAGAAAACCCTTCGCACACGTTGTACGTGAACGCGCTAGGTCATCTTCTATGTTGATAACCTCTTCGAGGAAGATGATGCACAGAGATATTTTATCTTTTACGCCCACATTCCTAATGTGTCAACGTAAAAACTTCATATTTTCACAGTCAGGTGTAAAAGCTTTGACTGTCAAAATTTGGCGTATACTACAAATTTTGGGTATTACGCTCTGGATGAAAATTTCAGCGTAATAACTCAAACTTTGGCAATCTGGCGTAAAACATAGACTGTCAGATTTTTGTGTATACTGCCAATCTTGAATTTTATGCCTTGGGATGAGATTCCAGCATAAAAACTCAGGTTTTTACAGTCTTGGCGTAAAAGCACAGACTGTTGCTCTTTGGCATAAGCTGCAAGATTATGAGGTCTAGTATAGAAACTGACATTTTTTTTTACTTTGTAGTTAACTTGCAGATATCTCCGTTGGCTGAGGTAATGGATTCTGCTGCTGGGATGCTGAACTCCAATTACTTGGAGAATTTGTTCCACGTGACATTTCCTATTTTCGGACCCCAGTATTCTGAAGGAAGGGGAATCCTGATATCGTCTCAAGGAGAACGGATGTTGTTGAATATGATCAACGGGGAGCCCTTGACGTATATAGACAGGGCAAAATACATAAAACCAGCTTTCCTCTTCGGGGATATGATCGATAAACAATCCCAGACGAAGCCCAAGAAGAAAGACTGGGTTTTTACTGTTGGGGGCATGGTCATGTACTTGCCTAAGATGCTGAGGGATTATCCTATCTCGACATTTTTCCATGCTACGCATCCCAGGAGGATGTCATGGACTCTGACCCCTAATCTTTACGGCCAGCCGGGGAAGATATTTTATCAGAAAGGGTCCGACCAAGGATCATTCGTGAGCCGCCCTGTGATGTCAGGCCCTGTGATGCCTTTCAGGGGATTATTTTCGGGCAGTATCCCAAGTGAAGACACTTCATTGCTCCAACCAATCCAATAACCGACTTTCTGCAATGACTTCATGGGGCATGGAGGAGTGTACCCCAAGGTTAATCCTCGGACCAATGGGTGGGTTACCCCTACAAATCTTCGAAGGACTCATTTAGCTGCCTGGGCCCTGAAGCATTTTCAGACTCAGTTGAAGAGCATTGGTTTGTACGCGGATGTGAGTGCTACCAGTGTTTGGTTACCTCTCAACCCCAACCTGTTTTTGGCTTTGATGGAGCGATATATCTCGCTCACTGGGACTTTCGCCACTACACTGGGGGAGTTAGGATTGGCCCTTCACGAAATGGCAGAGATTTCAAGATTGCCAATGGGGGATACTCCTTATGAAGAGTATGTTCCCACAAACCGGGAGCTAAGGGATACAAACCCTCGGGTGGTGGCAGTGTACCAGGAGTTGATGAGCCATTACCTTGCGTGCACCGCCTTCTATTATGAGCCCTCTGATTTGGCTCATACCAACAAATGGGCGTCCTACCTCTTCTTCCATCAGGCTAGAGATGCTAAACCAGACAAAGTTGTGGATAGCAGGGATAGGCCTTTGAGCCTTCTGAGCGTGCTTACTGCTCAAGTAGTCGATGACCTTATTGAAGATGCTGGGGCTTCAGATCCAGTTCTTGATGAAGGGATAGGAAAATATCCTGCAAGCACTAAGGCCTACAGTTATTTGAGGCATTGTCGCAGGCCTCTTTCAAGGGAAGCTCAACTGGCTGGCTTCCTCTCTGTATGGCTGCGCCGATTGGTAATACCAGGCATTGCATCTTCGGATCGCATTCACCACAACACCTTATGGCCTGCAGTGCGTCTGGTGTTTGGGTCAAGACTGGGCCTACTTCCTGCCTTGGTATGCCGCATACAAGCTAGCCTGAGGGCCATTACTGATGGGTTGCTTGCCGATAAAACACGGCGTGACAGCTTTCCCAGGGTAGAATTACCGTTCCTGTATTTGATGGGATGGTTAATTCTCCATAACCCCAGGGTGATGTCTCCTGGCTCTAGCAGTAGTTCGGAGAGTAATTTTTTGTTGAATTACAAGAATTTCACCTAGAACGTGACCACAGTTTTAGACTGTCGGCGAGCGTTAAATTTTGCTCACAGCTGGAAGCTCTTCTGCACCGTCCCCAGTGTACATCTCAATCAACAGGGGAGCAGGCTTCAGGACTTAGGTGAAGGGAAGACCGTTCTTTCTCCTGAAGCTTTTAATTGGTTGGTCTACATTAGACCTTCCCATTTATTGTACAGAAGTGAAGACCAATGCTTCTTGGAGCCCTACCTGCCTAGTCGGTTCTCCAAGCAGTTTGGGTATGACCAATTGCACGTGGGCAATGCCATCACAAGCTTCAAGTCCAGGGGTGGACTTATTTATGGAGCGAGAGGATGGCGATACTTCATAATGGGTTACACTGGGGCAGCTTTTACTGTGCCCGTGACTTTATTCTCCATGGAGTTGCGTATCCTCCACTCGTACGCCCAGTTTTATGTGGTAACCAATACCTTCCATCGCGATTTCGATATGCATGGGTGTTTTAGGATGCCCTCTTCCTAAGTCTGCGGGAAGAAAAAAAATCCTATAAGTTTCCTCTAACGAGGATGAAGACTCTGTCAATCCAGATGAGCCTTTGCTGACAGTACCGAGAGATGAAATACCTCCGCCTGCAGAGCCTCTGGTTATCCCTTGTAAGCGAAGGGCTCCTGTTCTGAAGGAGACTTTCCCTCGCAAGAAAAAGAAGACTGTTAGTGGTCCTGTCAGGACTTCCAGTCACGAGGCTCCTAGAAGTGAGTCTGTTGTTTCCCCTGTTGGGGACGATTCTTTGATTAGAGGTTCCTCGCCTTTTAGAGAGGGAACCTCTACATTTCCGGCTGGCAGTACCGGAGAATCTTTGCTCGAGGCTGTTGTCGCTGCTATCGCTTCAGGTAGTGGTACGAGATCGCCTTCGAGGCCAAGCCAAATAAGGATATCTTTATCCAGCCCAATAATGGGTTCAGCCCCTTCTTTATCTGTAAGTATCCCCAGCGAGATTCCACCTGATAAACCTCGATTGGATCTGGGTGAAGACTTGGATGACTACCCTCAGTCGTCATTTGGTGCACCCTCCTCTCCAGGTATGACATCTCGCTTAGCATCATTAAGAAATGATTTAGCTGTACTGGCTGCAGACGCGACATATATACCATCGGCCATGGGTAAATATCGTCTTTACGCCTCTTTTAGAAAAATTAACATCATGTTAATATTAACTTTCTTTTGTCTTCTTTTCAGGGGAAGACATCTACAGGGAGGGCAGCGTCGACGCAACTTTCGGCTTTATTTCAGCTCCTGTCTATGACACGGAGGTGCCCGACTTTGAAGAGGAAACATTTTCGGGTGCCGGCTCGCCCGAAATGGTTTCGATATATCGAGAGGAGGATGATCCTGTCATTACGACTATGCCTCCTTTGAGTACGCCAGCCACTTCGACTGTTGTTGGCGCTTCTTCTTTTATCGTGCCATCCGTTGAGGTGACGACTGTGGCAACATCGTCTGCAGTCATTCCTGGAGAGGGATTCCCCGATATTACAGCCACTCCCAGCGTCCATTCGAATCTCACCATGTTAGTTAAGCAGTCCAACTTTAGTACAGCGCAGATTAGATATTTCAACGATAATGACAAAGCTGATGCGCTAGAGCAAATAGTTAATGGTTTGGAACATCCCATTAACGATTATTTGCAGCTATCTCGAGGCAGCATTGACGGTCTCGTTCAAGCTAGGTATGACTCCTTAACTGCAGAGCTTGCTGGGCAAATGGAATCTTTGAACAAATCTGTCCAGGAACAGCAGCAGCAGATGGATCAAGAGCGTACCGAATTGGAGTATGTCATTCCCCAGCTGACTTAGTACGAGATCGAATATGAGAAAGAGACAGCAAGGTTCCGCAAATTGGAAGATGACCTCGCTAAGGCCAAGGAGAAGGCTCTCTCTTTATCAATAGCTCGCAACATGTTGAAGGATCGAATGGAGACGGCTCAGCAGAACCTGACGCATGTGGGTGTTATCGACGCAGGTTTTGTATATGCTCGGTCCGAGCTATCTACTTTGAACAATGAGGCGACAAGGTTAGAGCGGGCTCGCGCTGACGTCTTGAACTCCAGGGATGAGAGAATGGTTACTCTGGCGAAGCAGATTCGCGACTTAACTGCTCCCCCTAAATAATGTACTTTTTTTGCTTTTCTATGTAATTTTGCTCTTTCTGGGGATAATAAAGAGACTTTATCTGACTTTGGTGGACCCATCATTTTTTTTGAATATAAATGACAAGTTAGGGTGAAAGTGATATCAGAGGTAATATGGACGTGATATGCTTTCGGTAAGCTTCAGCTGGACATATCTATTCAGAGGTTGTATGGATATGATAGAATATGCTCCAACTAAAATTTGTACACAAAATTCTATCAGAGGTAATATGGACGTGATATTGTTTGATGTTCCAACTTAGTTTAGACATATCTATTCAGAGGTTATATGGACATGATAGAATATGATCCAACTAGTTCTTTGGAAGTAGTATTGTCAGAATGAGATCTTCACCATGCTCAGTTAAGTAACGGAGATTAAGCATAGTACCTCTTCAGGAATTTGCCGTTGATAGGAGCCATTAACAAGTCTCCATTAGGCTTGGCTAATCTGTAAGCGCCGTTTGAGAACGTCGTCTCGATCATATAAGGGCCTTCCCATTTGGGTTGGAATTTACCCTTACTCTTGTGAGTAATAATCATTGGCCTTCTCACGGCTAGAACTAGCTCGCCAACTTTGAATACTCTTTTATTCACTTTTTGATTAAAAGCTCTGGAAATGCGTGCCTGGTAGAACGCGATGCGCTGTTGGACTTGAAGGCATTTCTCATCTAATCCTTCTAGATCTTGAAGCCTTAATAGGTCATTCTTTTCTTGTGTTAACTCATTAGCCACTGCTATCCTGAGTAACGGAATTTGAATTTTGATGGGGAGAACTGCTTCACTCCCGTAAACCAGTGAGAATGGGGTACAACCCGTCGGTGCTCATACCGTTGTGCGGTATGCCCAAAGACATTCTCTTAGCTTCTCGTTCCAATCTCTTTTGTTCGAAGAGACGAACTTCTTCAAGAGTTTGATAATGGTTTTGTTGAAAGCTTTCGCCAAACCATTAGCAGCAGGATTGTATGCTGTAGAGGCCATGTTTTGTATCCGATTTTTATCGCAAAATCAGTAGAACGCTTGGCTGATGAATTGAGGCCCGTTGTCATGAATTATCTTTCGGGGAATCCCAAAGCGATAAATGACATGATGCTTAATGAAGATGATCATGTTAGATGTCTTTACCTCATCTAGAGGGATTGCCTCTGCCCATTTGGAGAAATAATTTGTGATGGCTAATATGAACCGATGACCTCTGGAAGAAGACGGGTGAATAGGACCAATGATATCCATACCCCATGCTTCAAAAGGCTAGGATGACACCGTAGGATATAAATGTTCAGAAGGTTGATGTATAAAATCTGTATGAACCTGGCAGGCTTTGCATTGTCTTGCATATTTTATTGCATCTGTGATCATAGTAGGCCAGTAATAATCTATCCTCCTGATACGATCCTGTAGCTTAGGACCGGGTTGATGCGCTCCGCATATGCCGTCGTGAGCTTCACGTATAATCCGCTGGGCTTTATTACCAGAGAGACATCGTGATAATAGTCCGTTATAAGTCCGGCAATATAGACATTGTGAAGACGCATCAAAATAGAAGCGTAATGATCATCTTTTGACGGATACTACTTCTTTAGGATCCTCCGGCAAGATTTCGTATTTTACGAAATCTATAAAGGGACTTCTCCAGTCTCTCTTTGGAAGATCTGTGTTCACAGCGTAGCTGCGTTCTATGTGAAAGTTATTTTTCATATAGAATAAATCTCTGTTAAGAAGGATCACCGAATTCTGCCTTCTTATAGGAATAGCTAAATCTGCAGCTAGACTGGCCAGGGCATCAGCTTGCAGATTCTGAGATCGAAGCACATGCTCTAGGAAGAACCCTTTGAAAGACATGGCTATTTCGATCGTTGCTTGGTGATAAGGGATGAGGTCTGGATTCCGTACTTCATATATTCTTCTGACTTGATTGACGATCAGCAGAGAATCACCAAATGCTTTCAGATATTAGACGTCCAACTCTTTAGCGACTTGGAGCCCGATTAGTAGGGCGTTATATTCTGCCACGTTATTAGAGCAGGGTTCGCTAAGAGAATATGCTCGATAGATGACGAGTTTCTCAGGAGTAACCTGGACAATTCTTACTCCTGAAAGTACGTTTTCCCTGGGACCAGTCCTGGAGGCACCATCGAAGAATAGCTGCCATGCATCACTTTCTATTGCTGAATTACATTCTGCAACTTCGTCGGAAATATCCTCGTATAATTTAGACGTTTTCGGAATTGGATGAGCAGCTAGGAAATCAGCCAATGCTTGGCCTTTGATGGACTTCTGAGGGACGTACACCATATCATACGGTGTTAATAACATCGCCCAAGTCGCGAGTCGGGAATTAAAAACACTTGGCTTGTTCATCAATACCCGAAGAGGATTGATCCTGGAGATGATATGAATAGTCTGGCCTGTGACATAGTGTCGCATTTTCTAAATGGCGAATATTAGGGCCAAACATTCTTTTCCACTGGATTGTACCGGTGTTCAGCTCCGACCATCATCCTGCTTAAATAGTAGATAGCCTGTTCATGACCCTCATCGTTCTTCTATGCGAGGAGAGCTCCCAGAGAATGATCCATTGATCGAACATACAGCAAGAATGGTCTTCCTATGATGGGAGGCACCAGAACTGGAGGATTAATGAGGCAGCATTTGATATCATTAAACGCTTGCTGACAGGCTTCGTCCCATATAAAGGATACACCTTTCTTCATGAGGCGAGAAAAAGGCTGACATCTCCCTGAGAGGTTGGATATGAATCTCCGGATATAAGCAGACGACCTTGAAATCCCCTGAGTTCTCTCATATTACGGGGTGGTCACATTTCTAAGATGGCCTTGACTTTATCAGGGTCCACTTGAATGCCTTTAGCGGTAATGACAAATCCCAGAAATTTGCCACTGGATACACCCAGAAAAGACTTTGTAGGATTCATTTTGAGTTGATGTTGGCGCATCAACTCGAACACTGTATTCAGGTCTTGGATATGATTATCCTTGCGGCGACTTTTGATAGCTATATCATCTACGTAACATTCTACTGTTTTGCGTAAATGCTCGTGGAATATGTTACTCATAGCTCATTGGTACGTAGCTCCGGCATTTTTCAGTACGAAGGGCATGACCGTATAGCAATATACCCCCAATGGTGTCCGAAAGGCAGTATACTTCTCGTCTTCAGGATGCATCTTGATTTGGTTGTATCCTGAAAATCCGTCCATAAAAGATATGTTTTCAAAACTGCATGTATTATCGATCATGACGTCTGTGATGGGAAGAGGAAATTCATCCTTGGGGCATGCTGTATTCAAATCTCGGTAATCTATGCAGACACGTACTTTCCCTTTTTTTTTATGACCGGGACAACATTGGCGACCCAGTCGGGATATTGTTCTTCCCGGATGAAGCCGCAGGCTATCAACTTCTTGATTTCAGCTTCAATAGCGTCCATCATGTCTGGACGGAACCAGCGTTGATGTTGCTTCACAGGCTTTGAATTGGGCATTATATTGAGCTTATGAGTAGCCACTTTTGGATTGAGACCTGGCATATCCTCATAATTCCACGCAAAGATGTCGATATATTCTCTTATCAGCTGGATTATTTCTTTTCTTTCTTCTTCGAAAAGATTGTTACTGACAAATATCGGCTTGGGTGAAAGTTCATCCCCAACGTCAATCTGAATAACTTTATATTCAGTGGGGGGTTCTCTCTGCTCGAACCTGAGTTCCCACTGTGTATCCATTTGCTGAGCCCAAGAGTCATTCTCAAACGGTTCAGATTCTTGTTCGTCTGTTTCGAGAGAATCTGTCAATACTGCATTTACTGATAATGCTCGTTCGAGATCATCATATTAGCCGGAAGACGATGAGCCATCTCGAGAAGAGGAAGAGATATCCTCATTTGACTCAGAAGTTCTAAGGGAGGTGGTATACCCTAACCCAAAACGAGTTCATTGATAGTAGGGATCACCGTGCAATGGCATTCTCCTGCCTTTCCCGTAGTTGAGGCCTGGTTCCAGCTTCAAGTCATAACCCATACTTTGCATAATCTTCAAAGCTTGCGGGTTATATCTGTGAACCTGCATTTTACCAGCATCGTCATTGGGAGAATCTTCTTGTATAGTCGGTTCATTGCGCATGCAACCGAAGACTATTGGACACTGACCGCTGCGAGTAGGCGGGACAATAAAGATAGAATCTTCATGTGGTCCATATGTCATAATGAAATTAGATGGTGACGCTACTTCCCACATATACGGATGATAGGAGTCCATAGCTTCCAAGAATTTTTGTGCTATGGGTTCTATATCGTTATGGGGAGAGGATTCCTGATCAGGAATTTGAGCGTCAATGTACTAGAAAAGAGGATGTTTATTATCATCAGAAACCAGGTTCCTGGCTGTATTTACATCAATCGGCTGCTTGTTGCGCCGAAGGTTGATGACCAAAGGTGGAGGCTTCTGGTTCAAAGTGATCACTAGAGGATCACCTCCTTTTCCTGACTTGGTTTTGTTCAGGTGGATAGCCAAGGTTTCCATGACTTTTGGACGAGTAGTTCGCCCTTTCACCTTGATTGATAGAGGTTGCTCGGCAGAGGATTTTTCTGGCTCCCTGTGGGATTCCTCCTTTATCTTGCCTGACACCTCCTCCATGTAATCTTGAGTGTACAATATGGCATCAGAGTAGTAGGATTCTACTCCTTTAAATGGGTTAAGGTCAGCAAACTCCGTTTGTACTGTTCCTTGGGCATCTACATATTTAAAGCATTAATGTAGAGTCGAAGGAACGATGTTGTGGTCGTGGATCCATGGTCTGCCCAGCAGAATCTTGTAGGACACCTCTGAATCAATGACATATCATGTAGCCACTGATCTGAGATTGCCAATTTGGATTCTCAGACGAATCTTCTCCAACGGCTTACTTTTCCTGGCGTTGAAGCCCACGATTGTAGTGGTGGTGTAAGCCAATTCACTGGTAGGAATCCTCAGCGGTCTGAGCAGACTATGTGGAATGATACTGATCGAAGATCCCAGATCTATGTGAATCCGGTCAACCTCCATAGAACCGACATATCCGGTGTAATAGAGGGGTCTGTCATGCTTGTTGTGTTTCAATAGCATATCATCTTGGGTGAAAGTGATATTTGGGACCACCTCCATCACACTATAGCATTGAGGACATGCCACAGGTTCTTCATCAGGGGACTTGAGCTGGGTCAAGTATGCATCCGCCTGCATTAATGCGTCACTCAGCGCTTGACGAGTGTCTTTAGAGAGCCTGAGTAGTTCAAATATGGACAATGTCACTACCTTATTTTCTAGAAAAGGGTATTTTGGTCATTTTATAATTAATTGAATATTGTGCATGTTAAATATTTATTTATTGTATTATTTATTTATTATTAGCAGGTTAGATTTATTTTTGGACTTGTGTTAGTGGACCTAACTAGTTTAGTTTAGACTCATGGACCAACATGTATTAATTGTTAGAATTGAGCCCAACTAGAAAGCCCATTAATTAGGAGGATGATTAAATTAATTAAACCATTGGACTAGAAGCTTTCCTCCTTAATTAATTTCTTCATGAGAGGCCCCAAGGGGTATTTTAGACTTTACATAGTAGCTTGAGGGAGGGGGCAAGTGAGGCCTATATAAAGGGGATGAAAACTTTCTCTCTCTTCATTTTTTATTCCAAATCTAGATCTAGAATTTGCCTCAACCAAATTCCACCAAATTTCTACCAAATTTCCACCCAATTACTTCTCAAATTACCATTGGAGACTAGAAGAGCAAGGATCTAGAAGGAGGAAGCAAGGATCTACAAAGAGGAGCAAGGATCTACAAGTTGGAAGCTAATTTCACCAATTTTGGAGGTTTCATTGGGAATCCATCTCCCAATAGGTATAATTCAGTTTTTGCCCTTAAAATAGCTTCTAAATCTAAGATTTAATCATGAATAATCAACCCATATGTATGTACTACCCATAGGATTTGGTTTTGTGTTCATAGGAGACCTATGGAGAAAGTTATGGTGCTTTTTATGTCAATTTTGGAGGAATTCCAAAAATAACTTTTGTTGTGTGTATCAATTGATCCTATAGATCAATTTGGCATATGTTTATGTGTTTGGGGCTAGTGTCGTGTCCATAATTGGGTACATGTAGGTCGTATCCCAACAATTTGGTGATACGTGTTGTTTTGGTGGTTTTTCCTCCGACACGAGACTTTGTACATGTCGTATTTTGACACGGACACATAGATCTATATTTGACATTTTGTTTTGTTCATAAATATTATATGTGATTTGTTTGTGTCCTTCGGAGTGAAATTGGATGTGTGGTGGACTCGTGTCGCATGCGTATCCTAGATCTAGTGGGATACGGTGTGATACGCTCCAATTATTATGTGTTTATATGTAGATCTAATTAATTGTGCTTTAATTCTTTAATTATAATTGTGTATGTATCTATATATATTATATATGTATTATGTATATTTATTATAGTGTTTATTGTATCATAGATCTATGTATTATATATGTATTAATAGAATATATATTATGTAGCTTTCTTCTACATGCATTAATATATATGTTATAATATATGTTAGGGATGCAAATATATGTATATATTTTATATAATATATGTGTATGTTTAATTAAGTAATTAGATTATTTATAGTTATTATATGATTATTTATATATATATATATATATATATATATGTATGTAGATATATATTTATAAGTGGTAGCATATGTAAATATAATATAGTAGATATATTTAAATATGGTTATATATATAGTTATATTATATATTATTATGTATTTATATTATTGTATGATTATATATATGTATACATATATGTATAGTTATATATATATATTACTATATGTGTGTGTGTATGTTACTATGTGGTATTTTATACAATTTACTATCTATAAGTGTATGTATAGTTATATATAGTTTTATATGTTTATTGTATAAAAATATATTATGGGTTATATATATGTATTTAAATATATATTGTATAAATATATATATATGGTGGGTTATATATATGTATTTATATATATTGTATATATATATACATATATTTTCAGCGACAACAGCGAGCCAGAAGTGTCGCAACAGCAGCAACAAATGCAAATAATAGCAGCTTTTCAGCGACAGCAGTCAGCGACAGTTGCAGAAAACTGTCGCTGAAACAACAGTGTATCAGCAGAGTATCAGAAGCTTCAGCGACAGTTTTTAGTGACAGTGCAGGAAACTGTCACAAAAACTGCAGTGTATCTATATACACAACAGCTTTCTGTGACAGTGGACAGGGTATTTAGCGACAGTTTGGCAATTTTTAATATATTAGATATTAATATATATATAGATATATACGTATATATATATGGTAATTAATATATATGTAAATATGTTCCTAATTGCTATTTGTATTATAGTATACTATATATGTATATATTTAGTTGTAGCATATAAATTTATTAGAATAATTAGTATACTTTAGTTATCAATTGTTATGAGTATTTTTTATATATTATATATTTGTAGGTATGTATGTATGTATATATGTATTAATAGTTAGTGTGTAGTTGGTAGTTAGTATTATTCTATTAGTACATACTAGAGTTATATTGGATTGATATATGTAATTATTGATGGGTAGTTAGTATATATATGAGATTTTGGCAATTACCTTGAGATATCAAGGTAAGTATCAAGATATACCAAGGTATGAGTAGTAGGTATTGGCATAAGTAATAGGATAGTTGTAAACTAATTATGAGTTGGTATTAAGGTGACTAAAATAAGGTATATAGTATTATATAAATATTAAATATATAGTAGTTTATAATTATTGTTGGGTAGTTAGTATAAATAAGGTTTTGAATTTACCTTGAGATGCCAAGGTAAGTATCAAGGTATTGGAGGATAATCAAGGTATTGGGTTTTGATATCAAGATAGAGGTTTAGTATTGCGATACCAAGTTGGTTCGAAACCAAGGTATCCATTTAGCATTTGTAATTAGGATTATATATATATAATATTGTTTGATATGTACATATGTGTTATATTTATCCCTTGTTTGCGTATCCTGAGATACGGTATCTTAGTATCCTAAGATTTAGTTTGTATGGCCAAGATTCATAGTGTGTGAGCCCAACATCTTTGAGTTAGACTCATGCAACCTAGAAATAGGTAGTTGACCATAATTTGACTATAGTTGACCATAGTTGACTTAGAGTTGACCTAGTTTGACTTTTGACTTAGAAATGACTTTATGACCAAGAAAGTTGACTAGTTTAATTTATTTCTCTTCCCCAAAACTTGTATTAATGCAATATTTTATATATAGGTCTGTGACACCAGTTTGGACATTATTTTTTCATCATTTGCTCTGGACCACAGGCGAGTACATTCTCTGAGAGTTTTCATTATTTGATTACCACTATAATTCAAGTATTTAGAAATGTTACTTATGATTCTTGACACGATGGTACACGGATTGGTATTGTTATTGGATCGTTAGTCATGGGATGTTACCTTGATTATGGAGATGGTATCGGATACTGTCCTTGTTGGTATTGGATAACATTGAATATTGTAGATTAAATATTGGATACATTGGCTAGTGACGTGTCATGATTCGATCCATCATATCAGTCGGGGCGGGGGAAATACCAATTAAATATGTGATCAAGAAACTATCGGCTAGTAGTGTAATCATTGGCTACTAACTAACCATGCAATTCACGTATGGTTGAGTTAGCTCCTTAGTGTAATCATTGAATCTCCCAGGCCGATCACATATTTAGTTAGTATCTCAAATCACATAGTTATTATAGATTCCATTATTCAATTCATTAATTATCTTGTTCTATTCTGACATTATAGTTCATTCCTTTATTCTTGTACACATTGATTATATTCTATTGTTAGTATTGCTTATTCTCTCATTGTTCTTGATTATCAGTTATATCCTCATCGTAGATAGCATCTTCTATTCTACTGCTTTATAGTTTTTGTCAATTAATTGAAACTGCTATTGGGTTGTACTTTGCTCCATTCCTGACTGGAAAACATTTTTCAGAGGATCCGGGAGATTGGTGTCCGACATACTACGGACCTCAGCCTATAGATGGTGCAGACTTGGACCCACTAGTTCTGGAGTGACTGTCGAGAGATTTAGCCGGATTCACTAGTTAGCATAGTTAGTTCTCTTTAGCATTTTGGTACCGAATTTGTTTCCGGCATATATTTGTGTTTGGATATTATTTTTATTTATTGTTATTATATTTTTAACTGCTTAGTTATGTTAGACTTCTGTGATATCTTCTCGTGCCATAGAAATGTGATTGAGTATTATGTTGAACTAAGTTGATTATACTCTCTTCTTGGAGTTGAGATATTATTGGAGGTTTATGCTTTATAGTGAGATAATTAGATAGTATAGTTGACCAAGACAGCATTCTACCGTCGATGCTGCGGCGTAGGCTGGGCGTTGTTCCCGACTTGCATCCCTACACCGGGTGCGGGTCGTGACACGTTTTTAGTGGTGGCCCATGCAGGTCAGGCTTCGCAATATTGCGATGTCGTGGTAGTGCGATAACTTAGTTCTACTACTGCGAGCCTGCGATAGGATATAGGACATAGGATACTAGGAAGAGAGAGGGATACTCAATCACAACTAGGAATTCCAATCTGAATTGAATCGCTAATTTTGATTCCTTCTAAATACTTTTGTCCTTCCTTGATGATATCTTATCTTGTGTCGAATTGATCTCCTTTGTTTCGATCTGTCTTCAGGATGCCGCCGAAGACTAGATCCCATTGATCGGGAGCAGTTTTTGCGAGGTCTGCTACCTCTCAATCTTCCACTCAGGCAGTAGGGTTTGTACCTCCTACGACATCAGTTCATGTAGGAGTCTCGGCTGCCTTCGGGGGTTCTCCTCCATCTGTTCCGAGGAATACTCCAGTTGCTTCGGAGGGACTTCCACCACCTCCATTTTTAGAAGATACCGCACCGATGGTTACACTATTTAGAGAGATGATGGAATTACAGAGGGCACAGATAGAAGCCCAGCACAGGCAGTCAGATTTGATGCGGCAGAGTATGGAAAACGCCCATCAGATAGCTATAACAGCAGTTCAGAAAGAGGCTCCTCCACAGCCACAGGATATTCAGATCAAGCCAGGCAACATTCAAAATTTCAAGAAGCTTGAGCCTCGAGTTTTCAAGGGTACAGAAGGTATAGTCTATGCTGACGATTGGCTTGAAGATATCGAGCGACTCATGAAGGTATCCCGTCTTGCGGAGGATCTGAAGGTTGAGGTGGTAGGACTTCAACTATTCGACGTTGCCCGCACTTGGTTCAGGAATGAGCCAATTCTTACTGATGCGGGGCAATCTTGGAAGATATTCAAGAATCTCTTTAAGAAGAAGTTCTTTGCTCGGACGGACAGATTGGAATTAGGAAGGCAATTTGAGAGCCTTACACAAGAAAGCATGTCCGTAGAGGAGTATGCCGCAGAGTTCGGGAGGCTGAGTCGATTTGCGGAGTACTTGGTGAGAGAGCCAGAAGTTCGGGCTATCCGTTTTCGCGAGGGTCTGAATTGGGAAGTGAAGATTCTTATTCCGTCTTTCTACGAGACGTATTCTGAGATACTTTCGGAGGCACGCAAGGTCGAGCGGGAGTGGAACTTGAAGCCGAAGAGGGACCGTGATATGTTTGGGGGTGACAGTAGCAGTGCGGGACCGGCAAAGAGGCCGCGGTTCCAGCAACAGCAGTTTCCAGTACAATTCGGAGCCTATCAGCAGCAATATCAGATGTCAGAACCTATTGTTGCTCCTGTACAAGATCTAGTACAACAGATACCACAGCAGCCTCAGAGACAGGTGCAACAAGCTCCTCAATGCACCTATTACAAGAAGACTGGGCACACTTGGGAGATGTGTCGGAAGAGTCGGAAGAGACTTGGAGCATGCTTACATTGTGGATCAACGGAGCATATGGTGAAGGATTGTCTCTGGACAATTCAACGTCAAGGCCAGGATGTCGATCGAGGGCAGAGAGGTGGAGTTAGGCGACCTGTAGCACCACAGATTGCTCATCACCCGCAGAGGGAGCTATCTCGGCAGGGCAGAGCATTTGCGATGACGGTCGAGGAGACCATTACTACAGGTGATGGGTTAGAGAGTTTGTTCTTTCTTTCTGTTCCTTTCATCTATTTTGATTGATTGATTCTTTAGTACCTTTTGGATGCTTGTGTTATATATTTAGTGTAGCTATAGAATACCCTGACAGAGACAACAGTAATAAGACAGAAGACAGGTGGAGACCATGACCATGCATGTTATTCTTTGCATATGACTGTTCTTGGTGAGATAAGACCTTATTAGACTATGATTGTTGGGGGTTTGACCTAGAAGGAGTACGATCATCCTTAAATTTCGAGGACAAAATTATTTTAAGGGGGATAGACTTGTTACTACCGTATTTTCTAGAAAAGGGTATTTTGGTCATTTTATAATTAATTGAATATTGTGCATGTTAAATATTTATTTATTGTATTATTTATTTATTATTAGCAGGTTAGATTTATTTTTGAACTTGTGTTAGTGGACCTAACTAGTTTAGTTTAGACTCATGGACCAACATGTATTAATTGTTAGAATTGAGCCCAACTAGAAAGCCCATTAATTAGGAGGATGATTAAATTAATTAAACCATTGGACTAGAAGCTTCCCTCCTTAATTAATTTCTTCATGAGAGGCCCCAAGGGGTATTTTAGACTTTACATAGTAGCTTGAGGGAGGGGGCAAGTGAGGCCTATATAAAGGGGATGAAAACTTTCTCTCTCTTTATTTTTTATTCCAAATCTAGATCTAGAATTTGCCTCAACCAAATTCCACCAAATATCTACCAAATTTTCACCCAATTACTTCTCAAATCACCATTGGAGACTAGAAGAGCAAGGATCTAGAAGGAGGAAGCAAGGATCTACAAAGAGGAGCAAGGATCTACAAGTTGGAAGCTAATTTCACCAATTTTGGAGGTTTCATTGGGAATCCATCTCCCAATAGGTATAATTCAGTTTTTGCCCTTAAAATAGCTTCTAAATCTGAGATTTAATCATGAATAATCAACCCATATGTATGTACTACCCATAGGATTTGGTTTTGTGTTCATAGGAGACCTATGGAGAAAGTTATGGTACTTTTTGTGTCAATTTTGGGGGAATTCCGAAAATGACTTTTGTTGTGTGTGTCAATTGATCCTATAGATCAATTTGGCATATGTTTATGTGTTTGGGGCTAGTGTCGTGTCCATAATTGGGTACATGTAGGTCGTATCCCATCAATTTGGTGATACGTATTGTTTTGGGGGTTTTTACTCCCACACGGGACTTTGTACATGTCGTATTTTGACACGGACACATAGATCTATATTTGACACTTTGTTTTGTTCATAAATATTATATGTGATTTGTTTGTGTCCTTCGGGGTGAAATTGGATGTGTGGTGGACTCGTGTCGCATGCGTATCCTAGATCTAGTGGGATACGGTGTGATACGCTCCAATTATTATGTGTTTATGTGTAGATCTAATTAATTATGCTTTAATTCTTGAATTATAATTGTGTATGTATCTATATATATTATATATGTATTATGTATATTTATTATAGTGTTTATTGTATCATAGATCTATGTATTATATATGTATTAATAGAATATATATTATGTAGCTTTCTTCTACATGCATTAATATATATGTTATAATATATGTTAGGGATGCAAATATATGTATATATTTTATATAATATATGTGTATATTTATGTAAGTAATTAGATTATTTATAGTTATTATATGATTATTTATATATATATATATATGTATGTAGATATATATTTATAAGTGGTAGCATATGTAAATATAATATAGTAGATATATTTATATGTGGTCATATATATAGTTATATTATATATTGTTATGTATTTATATTATTGTATGATTATATATATGTATACATATATGTATAGTTATATATACATATTACTATATGTGTGTGTGTATGTTACTATGTGGTATTTTATACAATTTACTATGTATAAGTGTATGTATAGTTATATATAGTTTTATATGTTTATTATATAAATATATATTATGGGTTATATATATGTATTTAAATATATATATATATATGGTGGGTTATATATATGTATTTATATATATATTGTATATATATATACATATATTTTTAGCGACAACAGCGAGCCAGAAGTGTCGCAACAGCAGCAACAAATGCAAATAATAGCAGCTTTTCGCGACAGCAGTCAGCGACAGTTGCAGAAAACTGTCGCTGAAACAACAGTGTATCAGCAGAGTATCAGAAGCTTCAGCGACAGTTTTTAGTGACAGTACAGGAAACTGTCACAAAAACTGCAGTGTATCTATATACACAGCAGCTTTCTGTGACAGTGGACAGGGTATTTAGCGACAGTTTGGCAGTTTTTAATATATTAGATATTAATATATATATAGATATATACGTATATATATATGGTAATTAATATATATGTAAATATGTTCCTAATTGCTATTTGTATTATAGTATACTATATATGTATATATTTAGTTATAGCATATAAATTTATTAGAATAATTAGTATACTTTAGTTATCAATTGTTATGAGTATTTTTTATATATTATATATTTGTAGGTATGTATGTACGTATATATGTATTAATAGTTAGTGTGTAGTTGGTAGTTAGTTTTATTCTATTAGTACATACTAGAGTTATATTGGATTGATATATGTAATTATTGATGGGTAGTTAGTATATATATGAGATTTTGGCAATTACCTTGAGATATCAAGGTAAGTATCAAGATATACCAAGGTATGAGTAGTAGGTATTGGCATAAGTAATAGGATAGTTGTAAACTAATTATGAGTTGGTATTAAGGTGACTAAAATAAGGTATATAGTATTATATAAATATTAAATACATAGTAGTTTATAATTATTGTTGGGTAGTTAGTATAAATAAGGTTTTGAATTTACCTTGAGATGCCAAGGTAAGTATCAAGGTATTGGAGGATAATCAAGGTATTGGGTTTTGATATCAAGATAGAGGTTTAGTATTGCGATACCAAGTTGGTTCAAAACCAAGGTATCCATTTAGCATTTATAATTAGAATTATATATATATAATATTGTTTGATATGTACATATGTGTTATATTTATCCCTTGTTTGCGTATCCTGAGATACGGTATCTTAGTATCCTAAGATTTAGTTTGTATGGCCTAGATTCATAGTGTGTGAGCCCAATATCTTTGAGTTAGACTCATGCAACCTAGAAATAGGTAGTTGACCATAATTTGACTATAGTTGACCATAGTTGACTTAGAGTTGACCTAGTTTGATTTTTGACTTAGAAATGACTTTATGAACTAGAAAGTTGACTAGTTTAATTTATATTTCTTCCCCAAAACTTGTATTAATGCAATATTTTATATATAGGTCTGTGACACCAGTTTGGACATCATTTTTTTGTCATTTGCTCTGGACCACAGGCGAGTACATTCTCTGATAGTTTTCATTATTTGATTACCACTATAATTCAAGTATTTAGAAATGTTACTTATGATTCTTGACACGATGGTACACGGATTGGTTTTGTTATTGGATCGTTAGTCATGGGATATTACCTTGATTATGGAGATGGTATCGAATACTGTCCTTGTTGGTATTGGATAACATTGAATATTGTAGATTAAACATTGGATACATTGGCTAGTGACGTGTCATGATTCGATCTATCATATCAGTCGGGGCGGAGGAAATACCAATTAAATATGTGATCAAGAAACTATCGGCTAGTAGTGTAATCATTGGCTACTAACTAACCATGCAATTCACGTATGGTTGAGTTAGCTCCTTAGTGTAATCATTGAATCTCCCAGGCCGATCACATATTTAGTTAGTATCTCAAATCACATAGTTATTGTAGATTCCATTATTCAATTCATTAATTACCTTGTTCTATTCTGACATTATAGTTCATTCCTTTATTCTTGTACACATTGATTATATTCTGTTGTTAGTATTGCTTATTCTCTCATTGTTCTTGATTATCAGTTATATCCTCATCGTAGATAGCATCTTCTATTCTACTGCTTTATAGTTTTTGTCAATTAATTGAAATTGCTATTGGGTTGTACTTCACTCCATTCCTGACTGGAAAACATTTTTCAGAGGATCCGGGAGATTGGTGTCCGACATACTACGGACCTCAGCCTATAGATGGTGCAGACTTGGACCCACTAGTTCTGGAGTGACTGTCGAGAGATTTAGCCGGATTCACTAGTTAGCATAGTTAGTTCTCTTTAGAATTTTGGTACCGGATTTGTTTCCAGCATATATTTATGTTTGGATATTATTTCTATTTGTTATTGTTATATTTTTAACTGCTTAGTTATGTTAGACTTCTGTGATATCTTCTCGTGCCATAGAAATGTGATTGAGTATTGTGTTGAACTAAGTTGATTATACTCTCTTCTTGGAGTTGAGATATTATTGGAGGTTTATGCTTTATAGTGAGATAATTAGATAGTATAGTTGACCAAGACAGCGTTCTACCGCCGATGCTGCGGCGTAGGCTGGGCGTTGTTCCCGACTTGCATCCCTACACCGGGTGCGGGTCGTGACAGACAATCTGGCTGGTGTATTAGCGAACTAGACCAGGATGTCGAAGTTATATGGCTTCTCCAAACCTTTGTTTTGAATGTTCTTCAAAGATTTATCAAAGTGCACCTCTTTCTGCTTACCCTTGTCCGTCGAAGTTGGTTTCGAAGGACCGGCCTCTGGTATGGCAGGTTCCAGTTCTGAAGGCTTGGCAGCTAAAATATTTGCCGATGCTTCTTCCTGACATCCTCCATAGTCCTTGAGGTAGACTTTCCATGAACGGGTTCCAGTAGCCAAAACCACTTCTTCTGATGTCGAAGATACCGCAACCATATGACATGGTTTACGCTTCGAGTTCTTTTTAGACTTAGCCTTGGCAGCTTGAGTCTCTTTCTCGATCTCTGATAGCAGATCTGGATGAACCCACATAATCTTGCCGCGCTGGGTAGTCAGAGGTACCAGGTCATGATTTTGACCCCTGGCTAGAGGGAGATTAACAATGTTCATCGTTGTCCGAGACATAGGTACAATACCATCCGAAACTTCTTGAGGAGGCAGATTGCCAAATTGAAGAGAGATCATGTTGGCTGTGACCGTCTTCTCGCTATTGCGCAGAGTGATGGCCTTAGCATCGATCAACTCCTGGATTTTCCTCTTTAGTACATAACACGCCTTTGTGGGGTGATGTATGTACCTATGGAAAATGCAGTACTTGGGGTTATTGGTACTGTCGACTTTATTAGGCCGCTTTACCTCAGGGAGGATAATCTTACCGCTTTTGATGAGACACTCGAATATGCTCGGAATATCGCCGTCGTCAAAAGAGTACACTTCAACGGGCCTAGAAGTCCCAAGTTTCGTCTGTGTGGTTGCCGCAGTCTTTTGCCTGGACGTATTAATCGCCAGAGCTTCTTTTTCTTTGGAACCACGGGGATGGTCGCTGTTGGAGGATGACCTCTTGCCTCTATCAGAGGAAGATATCCTAATTCCATTATCACGCGCCTTCCGACTGTTGTCTTCAGCGGCTACCGCTGAGATAATGAACGAGGGCCAATCATGGAACTGATATGGTCCTGTGAACACCAAGATCAATGGAAGAAGATTCTTCTTACAAATATCCACCAATGTTGAGTCTGAAACTCCGGGAGGCATTTGCAAAGTGGCTTGACGAAAATATTCGATGAAAGTGCGAATGTTCTCTTTTTCCTTCTGCTTTACTTCGATGAGAGAGGACATAGACATGTCCATCCCTCCTTAGTAGAATTGTGCGAAGAACAAAGTCTTGAAATCTTCAAAGGAAGTAATACAATTATCCACAAGACTATGGTACCACTGATAAGCCACTCCCAAGAGACAGCCTTTGAACACTCGAGTGAGTAGGGCGTCATTCCCTCGCAACAATACCGTCATCATACTGAAGTAGTTCATGTACTGGCTCGGTGATGTCTTTCCCTCAAATAAAGCCATAGTCTGTGGTTTGTATTTACGAGGGAAAGGGACTTCATCCCAGATAGCTGGGTAAGGCTGGTTGATTCCCAATTTCTTTAGCTGATCCTTATGCTTCAAGGCATCAAATTGGGCTTTCAATTCCCGCACTGCCTGCATAGGATCTTCAGCCGGTAGAGGGACCGCGGAGTGGTGAGAGATCGGTTGTATTGTAACTTTAACAGGAGGCAATACATTCTCCGAGTTAGGAAGTGGGGGAGCTGCTGATTCTTGATATAGAATAGGCTCCTTGTTCGTGTTGGATGGTGGTAAGTCCACCCCCATACGTATCTGAGTTAGAGGGACCGATGCTTGAGTTATAGCAGCTGTGTGTTGAGTCAGCATCATTTGGTGCATATTCTCCATCATGGACTGTATCTCTTTCAGAGATGTCTCCAACACAGCGATGCGTTGCTTAGTATTTCCTGAAGAGAAAGCCTTTTCGTGTTCATTTTCAATGGCATAGACCCCCATTTCTCTGGATGTCATTGAAGGGCTAGTATAGGTCTCTGTAGAGAATGACTCTATACTTTCAACATCTGATTCGGGAAACTGGCGATCCCTAGTGTCAGAATCAGAAGAATACGAAGCCGGTTGTCGTGACCTCGAACGGGTGTTTCAGAACACCCCAGCTTCAATGTTCTCAAGGAGTTTGTTGAATCCCCTTTGGCTTGGAGTTCTAGAGGGATGACACCTTGAATTCGACCTTCCTCTAGTAACGTGTGAAGCCATATTCACTGATGCGTATGTAGGTTCTTCTTCCTGGCGTAATTTAGAGCTTTGCTCAGGTTGGCGTAAAACTGAGGAAGCCGTCAATCGGCCATCCGCTTCTCGCGTAATTTGGAGAGCGGGTAGATTCTTCTCTTGCTGGCGTAAAGGCCGAGAAGTTGAGAAGTCTGCCACTTGTTTTTCCTTACGTAGATTGTAGGGACCATCTGCTTTTCCGCGGAGGGCAGATGCATTTTTACGTGCATAGCACATTTGGAATTTCTGATTTGGCGCTGAGGCATTATCAAAAATTTTGTCTGCCACGTCATAGACGAGAGACTGAATTTTACGCACAGAGCACGGAGTAGACTTCTGGACTAGCATTGTGGCATCACCAGAAGTTTGGTCTGCCATGTCACAGACGGGAGACAGAGTTTTACGTGCAGAGCACGAAGTAGACTTCTGGACTGGCACTGAGACATTGTCAGAAGTTTTGTCTACCACGTCATAGAAGGGAGACAGAGTTTTACGTGCAGAGCGCGGAGTAGACTTCTGGACTAGCATTGAGGCATTGTCAGAAGTTTTGTCTGCCATGTCACAGACGGGAGACAAAATTTTACGTGCGGGACGCGGAGGTTGCGAAGCTACAACCTTGTTGGTCAGAGAAACCAGAGAGTCGGCAGGAATGGTAGGGGATGTCCGGGGCATCCAGACTTTACACAATTTCCTGTTGTCTTGGACAGAGAGAGAGTGAGAGCTACCCCCTGCTCGAAGCATATCTTCGTAGGCAGATTGGTCGAACTGGACGACCAAAGTCTTCTTCATTGATCATACTGATACTACATCGTGTTGAGCAATTGCTTTCTCGTCAGATGAGAAAGAGATCCCCAGCAGAGTCGCCATCTTGTGTTTGATAATAAACAGAAGAAATAAAACTAGTTTTATACGAAACCCTTTCTTAGGTTTACAAACAAGAAGTACTATTAATCCTATGTGAGGATGTTAAGTAAAAAATTTAATCTGGGTAAATATTGCTATAGGAGTCTGATCTGCAGTCGATCACTTTGTCCCTTGGACCACACGATGATGAAGAAGTGTTGTAGAAGAAGGAGAAGCTTCAAGGATTTCAAGGAGAAGTGGATGCTCGATGCCAAAATGTCATGCCCCAGTCCCAAAATGCCGAGGGACTAGACACGTGACAATGGCCAGCAGTACGCACCGATGGACAAATCCAATTTAATGGATCCATCAGGGCATACTTAAGCTGTAAAAACAAAGTCTATGACAATCATGTCACAGCTAATCTCATCCACACAAGATATAAAATATGAACCACATAATAAATAAGGAATGTAAATCATCTGCTAGTCTCAACAAAGTGCTTCGGGGAACAACCCGATAAATATCTGATACAATGGTTCAACAGACCAGAATATAAATGACTGAAATAAATAAATGCTGAGCATGAAACATAGATGCTCAGAAGAAGTCTTCGGCTAACACCTCGTCCTCGGATGGCGGTATAGCTCCTGGATCAGCTCCTGCTGCGGTCCCGTGTACCTCGGGATAGATCTCGTCCTCAAATCCTGGGGACATAATCCATATCCAGGTCCTTAGGAGACATAGCAAGGTACAGAAAATATAGAAGCCAAAATATAAGTAGTGCAGCAATAATGAGATAAATAGGGTAAGTAAGTAACCATCTATGTGATATGCAAGTTGAGAGCATCACGAGTACTCAGGCTGAGCCACTACAAGCTCTGTGTCGGGGAGCCGGTAGCGGTAATAACCGGTAGTGGGTCTAGCTCTGCTCCGAGAGTCTACGACCTCTCAATAATAGAAGATATATATAAAATAGCCTGTAGCCTGTGTGTCTTTCCCCACCCAATGTAACCACGCGTATCATGACCATAACGTCTCATGTCCATGTCAAGCGGGATCACAGCTAATGCAACAAGTCATAATATATCTATGAATATAGTATCTCTGTCAAGTCCTGTATCCTATACAGAATCACCAAGAATATCTTGGGAAGATCCTATCTCATGAGGAGTGTCAAGTGTCCTGGGTCAAAGTGTACTTGGTAAGACAAGTACGAGAATATAAAGTGTCACGAATGTCCATCTCTAGATGACCGTACTCAACACCGCGTACAGTGTTGGCACCCGACTAATAATCGGACGCTAAGTACGTCACACGGTCCTAGGTTAAGCATGTACAACAATATAAATGAAGAAAGAAAAATATATAACAAGACTACAAGTTTGGCAAGGTACACTTGCCTGATGTTTGAGTATCAATAGTCGTCCCGGTATCAGTGGATCCTGTGGGTACTCCTCCAAAAGCTGTAATAAATATCTCCAACCATCTCAGAAGATATCAAATAGCTAGAAACACCTGTCCTTAAGCCCAATTTGGACACAAGGGCAAAAATAACATTTTTGGGCCAAAGCGGGGTCCACATGTGGGCCACTTTGCACCAAAAAGTGTGTCAGGGTCAAAGGTCTCCAAATTCCTCAAACTCAGTGTCTACATGTCAGGAACGATGATATGAACCCAACGGAACTTCCAGAATTGGATTCCGATGAGCCGATCACAAAATCGCCTGTCAAGTGGAGCTTGTGGGGCCCACGATACGCGATTTTGTCAACGTTCTCAGAATCGGACCAAACTTGGGTCACAGGACCAGCGTATTGCTACGAGTCCGATGGTGCAAGTTTTGTCTCGATCCGACGTATGTACACAAAGTTACAACATGTTCTAGAATGGATGGATACGGGACGTTGTCGGCGGATACGCGTTGATTCCGGTGTGCACGCACATCCGAATTGACTTTTGCGAAATCCCACACGTCCGTACCAACGACGCGTATGTTTCGGTAAAGGCCACGTGCGACCAAGTTGTCCTGTTTGGCGGGGCGCACTCAGTTCCGAGGTAAAATAGGGCATTGTTTTTTCCTGTTTTTGGATCGCGGTTTACGATCACCACAGGACGCGATGCACCGAGCGGGTTGCACGGGCACCGAGAGGGTTATACAGTCTACTCGTTGTAACTGACGGAATCAAAAATAGAAATACGAGGAGGGAGAAAATGGTACCTGAACAGGGCTCCGTAAATCTGAGTTTTCACGCGTCCGTGCGTCAACTTGACGCGAACTGTATCCTGGCCGTGTCCGACGTCAACTGTGCTGTTCGTATTCGAGGGCGGCCGTGTCCGTGCTAGGTCAGCGGACGGCCGACGAGGCGAGCGGGGCGACGCTCGCGGGCGGCGGTGGCGGAGATGGGTTCAGCCGCGGGTGGACTCTGGCGGCGGGACGATCGGGCTGGGTGGACGACGGATGGAGCGGGGCTGGGTCGGCTCGGCGGCGGAGTCGAGCAGAGGGGCGGCGGCGTCGAGCAAAGGGGAACGGCGGCGTGGGTCGGTGAGGGAGGCTGCCGTCGGGGTCTGGGCGGACTCGGGGTCGTCGATGGCCTGGCGGCAGCGGCGTAGATGGGGGAGCCGGTAGTGGAGTTAGGGCGGTGAGTGAGCAGGCTGAGCGGGGAGTCGTCGGAGTTGGGTCGGCGTCGGAGGGTATCGGGCGGCGAGAGATGGAGAAGAGAGTGGCGGCGGCGACTTCACGGATCCCGAGGCGGCTTTAAATAGCCGCAACAGTAACTCCGATTACTTAGGGTTTCTCAATTGGGTTTCGGGTCCGGGTCGAGTTTGGCTCGGATCCGACCCGACCCAATAAGCTGGTTTGGTTTGGGTTTGGGTTAGGTTTGGGTTTGGGTTTGGGTTTGGGTTTGGCTTATAAATACAATAATTTTTAGGGCTTTAAACGCATTTCTGGAGTCCAATAAATTCACCAAAAAATACCCCATGTCAGGTTTTTCATTTTATACCATAAAATATTATTTTTATAATATTTTAACATCAATAAAATGCATTTAAAAATCCTTTGATCACAATTACCTTGGTTCTTCATCCAGAAAAATACCAAAAAATTGGGCAAAAATTATATTAAAATTATTCTGAAAAATCAGGGTGTTTATACAAAATCGTCGATTACTGCTCTCTGTCTGAGCTCATCTCTCTCTGTTCTTCGATTTCTTTGACTTCTATTCTTTGAGTTTTTGACCCTGGACCTCTGTCAATAGGGTCTCTATTTATAGGGTTTTAGTGACAGTAACCGTCCAGTCGGCGTAGAAGCCGGACAGTGGAGAGTATGACACTTTTTACGCGGCGGTTATAATAACTGCCACCCACGTATAGATGACCTTCTGAATCTGCATGTGATGCGTGTCCCATGATGAGAAAATGTGTATAACTGCTGCGAATATCACGACATGCAGGCCACGTAGGTAACTGCCCCTTGCATAGAAAAGGTTGGCGTAGAAGCCAATAACTGTCACCACGGCGTAGAAGCCAAATAGTTGTCAGGTTGGCGTAGAAGCCAAGTGGTTGTCGAGTCGGCATAGAACCAAATAGGTGTAGAAGCCTTGTAGGTGTAGAAGCCTGATGCTGCATGGATAGGTAGCTAGCGTAAAAGATAGCTGATCCTTCTTCCTTGACTGAGGTCTTGAGCGTGTTCTGGACCAAATAGCCTTATCACGCACAAATGCAAATATAGCCTAAGTTGGCGTATTACGAGGAAATAGTATACGGCGTACTCCTTATAGCTAAAAATAGCCCGGTGGCGTATTTCAAGGAGATAGCGTACATCGTGCTCCTATAGCTGAAAATATGCAGAGGTGATGATGTGGACGTATTAGCCGTAATTACGGCTCGCCCAGTCTTTGAAAATAGAACCAAATCTCGTGCATTAAATGCAGAGATCTGCCCCCATTCTGCGCATTAAATGCAGAGACGTGCCTCAAGCTCTGTACGAAGAGCAGCTTTTGATGTGACAGTTTGTTTTGTCTTCTGCTGAGCGTAAAAGCTCACATCTGCCTGTGTAAAAGTAGGCAGCGTATTCCCTTGTATGCGTAAAAGTACTTTATATCAGGGAAATGTCACTAAACGACGGTTTGGGTCTCTGTGCCACACCATCATTACAACCATCGTCTGGATAGTTGTGCAGTACTCTTTGTCAGGAGTCAGGTTCACTACATGATCTGACAGGTTCATTCGAGGAATACGAAGCGTTCCCCGTACGACTTCCCACTGCATTAAAAGTGAGTAGGTTTTACGCCAAAGTGGCCATGTAACAACTTTTTACGCTGAAGCAGCCTGGAAATACTGTATTATGCGGATTGACCTGGGGCTTATATTTTATGCTGTACTAGCGATGAAGCCCTGTTGTACGCCGATGGCTCTGAAGTCATATTTTATACCGCCCAGCATTAAAATACTGCGTATAACTCTACAGCATATTTTTCATGCTTCTACAGTATGTTGTATATATATATATATATATATATATATATATATATATATATATATATATATATATATACACACACACACACACATTGGTTTAGTGGTACACCAATATGCATGGGGTTGGGGCGGGCGCAGCTCGAGCCTGGGGGCGAGCGGTTGTGGTCTAGCGGGGGGGGAAGGGTAGTGTAGATGGGTAGTGTAGGCTATATATATATACATATATATATGACGCTATTAGATATATTCGACGATGGTCACTAGTTGCGCCCTATGATTGACCATAATGTATGATGTATACTTAGCCTCTTGCTCGACGCTATATTATTGACCTAATTTACCTACCCATATGCACCAAGGTTGTCTTCAAAATGTATTCACTTAAATGGATAGTTCACCTTGATTTGTTTAGTCAGTATTTATATTATAGAATATACTTTTTGTATCTTGTTATGTCCCTCTGAAGACCTAGTTCTCTGCCATATTTTAGATTGGACTATTGTAGATTTTTTTTTAGCTGTTGATGAGTATCATCTCGATATACAGGTATTGAGAGTTGGTACGTGTATCATATCTTCCGTACTTCATGATCTTATTGCTTATTTATCTGCTGTTATAGCCTAGTATTTATAGACTCTTATTTTCTTTCGAGTCTATATATATGTTAGTGGGCTACAGACCATAAAATATATTTCATATTCTTATATTTTGTATCTATGTGGATTAAGATATAATTATTGAATTATCTAGATAGTAATTAATCCCCACACAACAACTTATACGTATTTGAGTTGGACCAAAGTCCACTTAATACGTAGCTGGCCATTGCCATATTGCCTGATCCCGTGTATTTTGGGATTGGGGCATGATAGTAATGAACTTGTTCCACCCATGAGTGGGCTTGGAGATAATACCCCCACAATGAACTTGCCTTCTTGGGGCATGCCTTCATTCTCAAGTTATTGACGTAACTTGAGAAATTCTTTGACTCGAGGCAACATGACCTTGTCATTCTCAAACTGTATCTTGATGAACTTGTCTATAATATGAATCTTAGATCTCTTCTTGTCAGACTTATAGTGCTTCTCATAGACTCCCAGATATCCATAGCATGGACCGTCTTGTTGTATGATTTTCACATTGACTCTTCCATGGCATTCAAAATCAACAGTTTGTAGAGGTTGTTGTTTCTCCTCCACTTTATCAGCAAAGCAGAGGCCTCAGCAATCTTGTGAGCATTATCAATATCCGGAAGAGTAGGTTCAAGATCTGTCAATACGTAATCAACATTTATGAGTTTAATTTCGAGACTAATTTTTCTCTTCCAGATATTGTAGTATTCTCCGTCAAACTTCTCAAATTTGTTAAAACTTCTATCGAGAAGACTTGCACGGTTGTTCTCAATCTTTTATTAGATCTTGTTTTGGGATTGTTAGTCCCGAGGTAGATCAAAGCTAGATCACAGATGCAAAGAATAGAGATTCTCACAAACTTTTGTAATCCCCCTGAAATTCAACTAAGATTATTACAGTAAAATTTATATATTTTATTTTATTTAAAAAGTATTAGTATTTTATTAGTGCATTTACAAAACAATTATTTGATTTTAGAAACCCCTTTTTCTGTTGCAATCAATTTAGATGGGCAACGTAACTTCAATTTTTGAAACTGATTTATATAACCCCTAGCCAAACACGACCTGGTAAGCGCATGACTTCGGTGTTACATTTATTCGAGTCCCTACAGGGTCCAAAAAAATATTAAACACAGCGCATTTATTTAGTTAAAAGTCGACATTTCTTGAATAATTAAACAAAACCGAGTCCGAACCCTAACTTGAACCCTCAAACTAATTTGTCTAGCCCATTAACAACACCACACACCCATCCCCCATTTTTTTACAGAAAAAACACTATTTTTCCCACACCAAATCCTATATTTTACTCTCTTTTAATCTAAATTCAGTAATTACCAATTTTGGCATATTCCAATGGACCATTTTAATTATATTGTACCTCATGTACACAACATGGGAGGGGGGAGGGCAACCCATAGCCCAAGGAGGTTTTCCCACCGGTTATAAAAGTTCTATACACCCTCACCTCCTTTTAACCATTAGATTTTAGCCTATATCCATCCATCCATTCATTTAATACCAACCAATATATAACCTATTCTAACCTAGGAACCCCACCCCCATATAAACTTGCAGTCGACCCTTCCCTCATCTTTACGTATGCTTCTTCCTTTCTCCCATCTTCTTCTTCTCTACATCTCCATCTCCTTCTTCCTCCTTCCACCAACAACACCAATACCTCCATCGACAACAACATCGACACCACCCGACGCCTCCACTCGACCTCCTCCCCCCTAACCCATGGCCCACAATATTAGCCGCCCCTGTGCAGTCGTGCACCACCTCTCCACCACCCTATGGTTGCTCTCCGTCGACTACGGGGCGACCTAAAGGCGGAGTAACTCCTTCGTGAAGAAGGACATCAGTCAGACTTCAACCGAACCCCGTAGGCATCAAGACTTGGTAAGTTGATCAAACCCTCATTCCTTCATGTATGTATGTATATGTTAGAGAACCAAGAACCCATCCATGCATGATCAAGAACCCCTTCCTTTCTTGTATATAACCCATGCAACCTACTAGTTGATCAAGCTAGCACATTCATAGGTTTGGTTTAAGTTGTAGCATGCAATATGAGTTGTTGTATTTTAAAGAATTTAAATTCAGATTTTAATATTAATCTAAAAAATTATTGGGTATTATTTCAGATTTTATATATATTAAAGCATGTATATTAGGGTCTTATATTATAGACTATTGATCACTAAGTTTTAAGAAACTTGTACGTGTGTATTCCATGCGTAGAATAACGAATATGTATATATAAAATTATTACTGCAATTTTAATATTAAATTATATATATTATATACGTGTATGTGTGTTCTCAATGTTATGGTTGAATATAACATGGGATGTATGACAGCGTACGACGAACCGCACTAGTCATGCGTAGTGTCATTGGCACCAACAATACGACGTGGTTGACGAGCGCGTGACGACTCTATAATTTATAATAAATATTATAATTAAGAATTTATTTATATATTATTGACAGGGCATGTCAGAGATGCAGCACCATCGGACGTGGACTTGGGACTTGCTACATCGTAACAGCAGACAAAAGCCAAGTATACCTTGCCTTATTCACAGTAGATTGTGCGGTAGTTATTTTGTTTTTGCTGTTTATTTTATTGCTTGTAATTTTTATGACCTAGGACCGCCACAATACTTAGCTTCCAGATTACATTCGGGTGCCGACTTTCGTACGTGGAGTTCGGGTATCATTAGTTGCATTGTCAGCGCTTACCTACTCGTGCTACTCTTGCATGATTTACCATAGGACACTGTACTCGACTTTCATGTATAGGAGCCACTCTTGAGATTTTCGAGGATCCCGGCTTCTATTTTAGGATAGGGCTGGAGACTTGTACTAGTGCTATTATTTATACCTTGACTTGATAGATTGAGATCGTCTTGCGTTTTATGACATGAGGCGTGAGATACATTGGGTTGGGGAGAACTTACCGTACCGCTGGGCTACCAAACACTACTAGTATTATAGTACTACCGGTACCTTGATGGGGCTTGTGTGTACCTACTACAATTATTAACTATCACTAGTACCCCTAGTATATGTATGAAACCCGATGGTTTAGCCGACGAGTATATTTTTACTACACATAGATAGATTATGTTAGATATCCTGAGCATACCTCTTTTTATTATTTCTTATCAGTTACTGTACTTGGCTTGAGTTATTCTTGTGCCTTACTATGTCCCCTGAGGATCTGGATTCAGATTATGTCCCTAGGTATAGTTGAGGAGAGTTATCCCGAGGTTTACGGTACAGGAGCTGACGTTGGAGCAATACTTGCATCAGAGGACGAGGTTGTGCTCGAGGGCCTCTCTTGAGCACAGTTACTATTTTATTTACTCTTCATGTTCTTTAGATATTAAGACTTATTTTTGTGACCACTGGGTAGATGCACTAAGTTTTACTTCTTTTCTTTAGTTTTGATGACGAGTTGTTCCCCGTGACATTGTATAGTTTTGGACTTGTGATGGACAGTTTTCTTTATTTATTTTCTTGACTGTTCTATCTTCTTGTATTATGATTATTGTCTGTGGATGAGATTAGTTTAGATTATATACTATGATAGGAGTAGTAGACTTTATTTATCTATATTACAGCTTAAGTGCACTCTAACAGGTCTATTGAATTGGGTTTGCCCATTGGAGTTGTGCTGTTGGCCATTGCCACGTGGCTAGTGCCTCAGTATTTTAGGACTGGAGAGTGGCATAGTTTTCGTGGTGGCCCATGCAGGTCGTGTTTATTGCTTTGGTTCCAACTTAGGAACCGAGCAAGCCTGCAAATTAAGATAGAATAAAATTAAAGGATCTCATCCACAAATTGACACGTTCTTGACCTCTATAGCGATTTCAAAATAATTCTTTGACTTGCATTATGCTTTGAATCCTTGTACGATCCTCATAGTTTACTTGTATGCAGAGTAATGGATCCACGAGCCAGAGATGAGACTCCCACGGGTACACCACAAGGTATTGTGGTTATCTACGACAATGGGATGACTCCACTGGGTGGAGATCCCTCTACTCAACAAAGAAATCAAGCAGATCAGCGCGCCTCGAGGTTCCAGTAAGGCGACATTCTACCACCACCGTAGTTTACTCCACTGATGCTAGTTTTTCCACCAGGACAGCCTATAGAAGGACAACAGATGTTCCAAATATTCTATGCAATGATGCAAGCACAACAACAGGTTCATCAAGAGGCCCAGCAACGCCAGGGGGAGAACTTGAGGAACATCATAGTGACAGTACTGGAGCATTTGAGCCCACCATCCAAGCAACCATCGACAGGATCCATCTCGAATTTCTGTCATTTGAAGCCATGTACCTTTTTGGGCAAGGAGTAGCCCACTGAAGTTCATGAGTGGCTCACAAACACTCAACTTCAATTGAAGCAACTGAGCTTCCTAGAGAGCATTAGATGGTTGTTGTCAAGATGTAGTTGACAGGAAATGCGCATCATTGGTGGCTATCCAAGGAGAGTTGGCTAGGCTCAGACCAAGTAACTTGGAAGGAGTTCTCTAGACTCTTCTAGGAGATTTATATTCCAGCCATTGCCAGAGCAAAACTTAAAGATAAGTTCAACCAGCTCACTCAAGAAAAAATGACAGTATTAGAGTACAATGTGGTGTTCATCCGTTTGAGTCACTTTGCCCCTACTCTGATTCCGACAGAAGAGGAGAAGGAAGATAAGTTCTTTGACGGACTTAGCTTTGACCTACAGAGATTCATCGGCTCCATTGCACCTACTTCATTCATTGACATTCTTGCCGCAGCACGATGCATGGAGCACGTCAATCGGAGATATTCCAGCCAGAAACTGGCGTACCCACTAGCACCAGCTAGAGTACCCCAGGGAGGAGCTACAAAGAGACCTCACACGCACTAGCCACCTAGAGCAGCCTTGCAGGCATCGCCAATATGTCAATATAGTGGCCTTCCTTGGATGTGGTAGCCGTTTCTCAGGCTTCCTCTCCGGAATCGAACCATAATTCTCTGTCACCCATCACCACCATGGTAGGCCACTATCCTACCATCGAAAGTTGATAGGGCAGAAATTTGAATGATGGGTCGCCGGCACGAAGGCCGTGCGATCCGTCAAGTTATCATGAATCATCAAAACGATGGGCGGAGCCCGTGTTGACCTTTTATCTAATAAATGCGTCCCTTCCGAGAGTTGGGGTTTGTTGCACGTATTAGCTCTAGAATTACTACGGTTATCCGAGTAGCACGTACCATCAAAAAAACTATAACTGATTTAATGAGCCATTCATAGTTTCACAGTCTGAACTTGTTCATACTTACACATGCATGGCTTAATCTTTGAGACAAGCATATGACAACTGGCAGGATCAACCAGGTAGCACGTCATCGTTGACGCCGGCTCCACACGTCCGCTCGCCCGGGGCGAGGGAAGATAGTGGGGCCGGCTGTCGTGTCATCGAGAGTGGCATAGAGCAACCATTCGGGTTCGGGGCCCGGGGATGACGTCCCCCGTGCCCCACCGCGTCCACCACATCCGCAGGCCCTACACACGCACGCACCGAGTGCCCGGTCGGTCCAAACGAGCCGATGGAGGGCTGTGACTCGGGGGCATCGAGTGGCACGAGTTCGGGGGCCCTCCCATTACCACACTAGGCGGAAAGGACAGCTCGGAACATCCGGAATGTGGCATTTCCTAAATGCGACAGGGTTTGATGCACAAGCAACCGAGGGTGTCGTCGGCGAGGCCGAGAATCGACTGACGGGACCGTAGCATCGGCAGTTGGCTGTACGAAAGCAGGGAGCTTGTCGAGGCTAGCGGGTCTAAAACCACTCACGTGCCGACACGGCCGCACCCGAGCCTGCCGTATGCTGCCCGAATCATACCCCCGTAAGGATCCGCATGGCTAGACCCGCGGGAGATACGAGTTGGGTCAGCTTCGTAGCAGCACCGGGTGCTCCGCCGAGCACGACGAGGAGAATCGCTCGTTCTGTCGTTGTTTACAGCATTTCGTAGGGTCGCAACACACGCAGCAGGGCGGCAGCGAAAAGCTTGCTGCACGATCGAGGGATGGGTCATGCCGCGCTGAGAGAGGCGATGAATTAAGCTCGTCCGGGGTCGTCATTGCATCTCCGCTGTGATGCATTTCGGTCGCATCGTACAGTGCAAACACGACCGCGCACCCGCGCCCCGTGGCCTCGTACAGCCAATTTCGCACAAGGGTCCGTGGTGCAGCCACACGAGCCTTGGTGCACCGAGCGCGGCCACGATAGGGTCTAGTCGGGGGATTTCGTTCACACCGCGCTGTATTTTGTCCGCTCGTATTTCGTTGCCCGCCTCATATTTCAACCCAACACACCACTTCCCCATATAATAAATTTGCAGTTTTATGGTGGAGGTGACTCCGACGGTCCAAAGTGCTCGATGAGCTTGTCATTTTTAGAGGAAACTTGCCCAACCCCCGCCTGCATGGGGGCAAGGAGCAGCCACGAGACGCGGTTGTTTCTGTCGCACAGCAGGGGGACCGCAGTGCGCGCGTAAAAACTGCTGCAACGCCGTGCACCGCGCCCCTGGAATCCCTTGCCTCGCTCGAGCGATGCCGCCGCACGATGCGAGGGCCGCCTTAGCGCGTAGTTGCGCACACGGGTCATCCTCGTTGGACGCATCGTGGAGCACGGAATCGTCGAAATCCTCGCCTTCGTGCGGACGGGCCGGTCGCGCGCGACGAAACCCTCCGCGAACACCACCTCCCCTCTATAATATATATATATATATATATATTTTAAACGAAAAGAAAATGTCATAGCAAAAGGAAACCGGGTGGTGCTGGGATATAGCCCAAGCAACCTACAAACAGAAGAGCAAAAGGAGGCCCAACAAAATGTGAGGCTAAGGCCTCAAAACCTCCGAGTAAACCAGCTGTGCAATCCCATGGTGAAGCTCTAAAGGGGGGGAGAAGATCTGCTCTTCTTTGGAAGCCATGGCTAACGAAGCTAGAGCTTTTGCCACCCTGTTAGCCTGTTTGGGAATCAAAGAGAAGCTAACGTCTGTCGTAATAAGAAAAAGGATTTTTCGAAGCTTGTAAGTGGCCTTCCAAGGAGTGGGAGAGTTGCCGGAGAGGAGGGTGAAGAGAGGGTTGGAGGCAGTCTCAATGACGCTGATCTGTAAGTTTTTAAACTTACATAAAAGAAGGGATAGTAATAGTATCTCGATCTCTGGAAAGATAAAGTCACCAAGGATGAACTTGGTGAAGGCTAAGGAGGGCCTTCCTTCCCTGTCTCTGACAATGCATCCCGCAGCAATCTCATTGGACCCTCCCTGAATACCACTAATGTTGAGTTTGTAACCTGATGCAGGGGGGTCCATGAGGGGGTAGCCCTCAGAATGGACCGTAATCTCTGTTGGGATCCCAATTAGTTCTCCTCCTCTATCTTGTGAACTTTCAGACAAATTTGAAGGTTGGAGGAGACCTTGAAAATAATGTCTTTGTAGTTCCTGGAGCCCTCATTGTAGATGATGGAGTTTCTTTGTTTCCAAATTTTCCATAGACAACTACCAAAAATGAAGTTTCGGCGAATCCCCGAGGAGAGGGAGAGGGGAACCTCCTGGTTCCAAACTGTCACCAGGTGGTATATAGACGAGTAGATATTGTCCAGGTGGCATTCATGAGCAAAGTTCTTCCAGACCGATGAAGCAAGCTCACTCTGCACAAATAGATGGGAGAGGGATTCTTGTTGCGGGCAAGAGCAGAAAACACAGCGAGATACCACTGCAAAACCCAGACGGGTTAATCTGAGGTCAACCAGTAGGCTATTCAGGCTGAGTTTCCAAAGGAAAGCCCCAATATTAGGAGGAAGGAACTTGTTCCAGATGAAGGAGCTCCAGCAGGAAAGAGGGTTCTGACTTCTCACCGAGTTCCAGTAGGAGGAGGTAGAGAAATCCCCTTGAGAAGTGAGGTCCCAGCAAAGAAGGTCAGGAGTATCACAGAGCTCAACTTCAGCGAGGGATTTCCTGGCTGTAGGAGGAAGAAGAGCTCGACCGTCAATTCGATTCCCTGCTCTATCCCGAATCATTGGAGAAGAGAGGACTTCCCTGATATTTGGGAAGTATCGGATGCTTGGAGGTCTCGGGATATATTGGCCACTCTAGTCTAATCTCCATAAGGGAATGTTGCCTCTTCCCAGAAGCCAGAAGCAATGGCTGTACACAGATGGAAATACTTTCATAATTGACTTCCACAGTGGGGAGGCAAAGGCAGGGACTGAGTATCCCTCGTCACTTGGATCGCCATACTTCCGCAGCATGAATTGGGCCCAGGCAGATTTGTCCAAGAGCAGGGACCAACATCTCTTCGCGTGGAGAGACTCCATCACCTGTGCCAAGGGTCTGATGCCAAGACCCCCTTCCTGAAGCGGTCTGCACACTTTGTACCAGGATACCTATTTTCTCCGATGACGATCTTGAGAGTTCCAAAGGAAGTTCGCATCAGTCTCTCCAATTCCTGAAGATGCTTGCTGGCAACTCTGATAACCGAGAGAGCATGAATAGGGAGAGAGGTGAGGACGCTTCTAATCAGGGTGATTTTACCACCGAATGACAGCAGCCTCCCTCTCCAGCCCGATATCTTCTTGCTGAACCTGTCGGTGAGGTCCCTGAAGTACTCTGATTTGGCCCGCCCCTTGAAAAAGGGCACTCCGAGGTAGTTGATGGGGAGGTTGTCCCTAGAGAACCCCGTACAGTTGGAGATAATCATAGCCTGATTCTGCATGTGCTGCTTATTAGAAATAATAAATACAGACTTAGTTTTATTGATCACCTGACCCGAGCAAGCCCCGAAGTCTTCCAAGGAAGGCATGAAGCAATTCAGACTTCCCGAGCTACCGTTGATGAAGATCAAACTGTCGTCTGCATAGAACAGATGGGAGATGGAAGATTGTTGCTTCTAACAAGATATGGCTTGATTAGACCGTGAAGGCTGAGATGAGAAATCCTCCTGCTGAGAGCGTCCTGAGCGATGATGAAGAGGGCAGGAGAGATTGGGTCTCCCTGCCTAAGGCCTCTGAAAGAACGGAAGAAGCCCCCTGTTCTCCTGTTGATGGAGATAGAGTACCAACAATTGGAAATGTTCCTATATATGAGGTCAATCCATTTAGGACTGAAACCGAATTTCCTAAGAACTGCCATAAGGAAACACCAGTTAACATGGACGTAAGCTTTGGACATATCCAGTTTAATAGCCACGTTGCCCCCCGCAACTTTGGAGTCAATGTCCTCAATCAGCTCATGTGCCATGCTGATATTTTCGTGAATACTCTGACCTTTAACAAACCCAGATTGTTCCCTGGAGATAATAGAGGGAAGCACCTCCGCTAGCCGATTCGAGAGCAATTTAGAGATGATCTTGTGAGAAAAGTTGCATAAACTAATCGGTCTAAAATTATTAAAAGATTTAGGCATGGTGATCTTGGGGATAAGAACAAGATTAGTGGAGGATATGCCCTGAGGGATATGCATACACAAGAAGAAATCCCTGATTGCAGCCATGATATCCTCCTTGATAATGTCCCAGCATCGAGCATAGAAGAAACCAGTAAACCCGTCAGGACCCGGGGAGCTTTGAGGGCTAAGGGATTTGATGACTTTCTCCACTTCAGTGTCCACAGGCATCTTGCATAAAGAGTCATTCTGTTGCTCCGATATAAGATCAGGAATGCAGGAGAGGAACTCATTCGGGTTGGAAACCGGGGAACTTTGGGAAAACTCTGAGAAGTAAGAGATGGCAGATTGAAGAACCTCCTCATCCTCTATACACGATCCATCTTGCTTGAACATTTTAGTTTTCTGGGTGGTAGTTCTCTCTTTAATGATAGCATGATAGAAGGAAGAGTTGCGATCCCCTTCTTTGATCCATTTTATCCTGGCCTGGTCTTGCAGAAAAAGTTCTTCATGGTTCAAGACCAAGCTAAGGTTCTGCTTGGTCTCTTCCAGCTCTTTGCAGGTAGAGTCTCTCCATTGATGCTGAAGAGAGGCTTCCAGAGTATCAATCGAGGTTTGGAGCTCTCTCTTTTTGGAATGAAGATCGCCGAAGGTTTTCTAATTCCGTTTACGAAGAGCATCTAAGTCTTTTGAGTTTGCAGTGAAGAACATTAAGGGGAGGGCCCTGGCAGTACTCCTTCCAGGAGGTTGAGACAAAGCCAAGGAAAGAGTCATGAGAACACCACATTCTAAGAAATCTGAAGGGGGCCCTGGATTTACAGGAATTGGTATTAGATATGAGAAGGGGAGAGTGATCAGAATGGACACGGGTGAGGTGAATAACTTCAATGGCAGGAATGTAGAGCAGGAAGTTCGTGTCATAGAGGGCCCTATCCAGACGTTCCCAAGTGTTGGGGTTATTCAACAATCTGTTGCACCAGGTGAAGGCAGACCCTTTAAAACCAGCATCCAGAAGTCCTTCCCTGCTGATAAAATCTTTGAAGTCGTTGATAGCTGTAAGATTGACTCCATGAGGACCCAGTTTCTCTTCCTTGGAGGTAATCACGTTGAAATCCCCAGCAATAAGCCAGGGTTTGGAGTTGGCTGCCGAGAAGGAGGTCAGGGCTTCCCATAGCTCACGTCTTTTCAGAGTGTTGTAGTTGGCATAGACCACAGTCATAGCATATTGGATGTTAGGGATGTTGTCTTGTATTAGGCAACTGATATACTGTTCATGAGTATCAGTGATAGTAAGGTGAACACTATTCTTCCACATGATCCATATGAATTTGTTGATGTCTTCACCATGGTAGGAGTTTTGCATATGGAGCTCTCGAGCAAGGTCAGTGATATTGTTTCTATGGATTTTGGGTTCCAAGATACAGATAATCGAATGGAAGAGAGTACGATTGAGAGATTTCAGATACACCCTAGTGGAGGGGTCTCTAATACCTCTAGCATTCCAAATAATAGTTTTGTGCATTAATAGGAGATGGGGGGTTGGTTTTTGGCTCTGGTGAGTCTGGGTTTGGAGGGTGGAGAAGATGAAGGAGTTATTGGCTGCTTCTTTTTGGAGGGGTTAGTGTCCCTAATGGTTTCAGTAACACCAAGTTTACCTTTCCTGTATGAAGAGGCCTGTTTGTTTCCAGGGTGGACTATGGTGGTAGACTGACATTTTGTCTGTTTACATTTGGAGTCAAGAAGTAAGGGAGGGGGAGCCTTCTCACTACTTTGCAACAGGGTATCCTTTATTGCTTTGGACAGCAATTCAGAAGTGGGGACAGAACTTCTCAAAACATGCTCATTCAGCTGTTGGACTGCACCCTGAACTTTGAGCTGCTTCTTGAAGATCTGAATTCCCTTGGTATCCTGATACTCTGATACACCAATATCCTGATTACCTTGAACCTGGATCTCCTCCATCTCTTTGGACTGAATTTCAGCAATAGGGGCAATAATTCTCTTAGCATTCACATCCTGTTGTTGGGCATCAACAATATCTATGGCCTGAGTATTGGAATGATGAGATCCCCAGGTATCCTTATTCTCTGATACACAAGTATCCTGATACTCTGATACGCAGGTATCCTGATTCCCTGATGCATTGGTATCCTGAGAAACTGCTGCCAAGGTATACTGAAGATGTGATTGTGCTTGGGGAAAGGTTTTATGGGAAAGGAGAGGGGTTTGGGTATCCTGAAGGCCTGGAGCACAGGTATTTACCGCAACAGATACTCTGTTATCCTTGCCTGATACACAGGTAATGTCAGTATCAGATACACAGGTATCCTGAGTACCTGTGACACAGATACCTGTAGTGTGAGAGTAGTGGAGGGGAGATATATGGGGAGGGGGAGGGGATTGGGGAGGGGAATAAGGGGAGTGCTTAGTGGTAGGGATATTAGAGCAGATTAGGGAGACTGGGTTATCCCTAGAGCCTGATCCCCGGGTAGCTACAGTAACCGATACTCCAATATCCTGATATACTGAAACACTATGAACAGGATTCTATTGATGGGTATGGAAGGATATGGGAGGGTAGTGGGGGGTTGGGAAGGTGGGTAAGGAGTGGGGATATAATTTGAGGAGTCAGGAGGGGTATTCTCTAATACTGCCCCCTCAGTCACACCTGGCCCTGAGAAGGAGGATACCTTGGGAGGGATATGAGGTATCAGAATGCTGGGATCATGGAGGGAGGTAGTGGGGGATATGGCAGTAGTGGGGGTGGGCTAAGATGAAGTAGTATCAGTGACAGGGAAGTGGGAGTGGCAGGGGTTGGTAAGGATACAGATATGTTAGGAGCTGGACTCAAACGAGGATTAAGGTTATAGGAGGGGAGGTTAGATATGGACTGATTACAGGATTTGGTAGAGGTTTCTGAAGAAGGGGTATCCAGCCTATGATTATCCAAAACTTTAGAACTCTTGGATTTTGACCTCTCCACACTACTCTCAAATCTAGTGTGTATATTGGGGAGATCTATAACCCCAATCTGAGAAACAACCTGTGCTTCAGCAGGGTTGGTGTTTTCCTTAGAGGTATTCTTCCTTCTAAGCTCTGGATTTTTACGGTAGCATATTTTACTATCATGACCCAGAATTTTGCAGTGAAGGCAATATAGGATATTGGATTCATAGTGGATATGTTGGTTGTATACTCCTTTTGTCACCATTGGTAATCAGTAGGGATGATGGGGGGGTTTGGATAGGTCCATTTCCATGCACACTCTAGCTACGTTAGCCCTTGAGAATCTTCTAGTCTCCTCTGCCAAGAATAAGAATTTCCCAAAGGCATTCACCATTCTTTTAATAGCTGAGGGGACAAAAGTGATCAGATTGGGGTTGGGAAAGCTCACCCATACCACTGCAATAGGAGATTCCTCTCTGGTATTGAAATCAGGGGACCATTGCAGAATTTTGAACGTGAATGAATCAATTCTACGAATGGCTTTAGTCCAAACTTTATCATGATCCACCTGATTGGAGAGATAAAGGATTAGGTGCCTCGGGTCCATAGGAATGAGAGAGTAAGCTTTAGTAAGGCCCCAACCAGCAACCACCTCCCTGACTCTGGCCATCTTAGGACATCCATTAGGAAATTTAAGGATTAAGGTGAAGGTGAACTAGGCTGTGATGGCTACCATTTCTTCCTAGGAGAAAGTGACTGTAACCTCATCCCTGTCCTCAGTATCAGCATTATTAGTGTCTTCCAGTGGGACATCCTGAATGTGAAGGGGTAGGGATAGTATGGTTGATGCTTAGGAAGGTTTCTTCTTCGGAAGGAAGGGGGGTTTCGTGTGGACTGAGATGGGGGATTAATGGGAGGGAGATTAATGAGATGATCAGTAGAGGTTACTTCCTTATTCAAAGGAAGGGCAGCAGGTTGTAAGGAAGGATTATGAGATTGTGTTTTATGAGAGAAATTACTGGAAGGATTAAGGGAAGGTATGGCTGCTGAATTGACAAACTGGTTCTGCAGGGAGGCAGTAGAGTGTAGGGGGGTTTTCCCCAGGTAGAAAGTCATGTGTTGGGAGGTTATGGACCGTTGGAGATTTAGTAGGTTGAGGTAGGGTGCTGATGGGACCAGAATGTTCAGAGGTTGGTGAACCAGACTGGAGGTGACTGCCTTGAGCCCCCCAGGTTGCTGTCAGTAGTACACTGGATGGGACTTGGAGTGAGAGACCAGTGGATAAACCAGTTTCTTTTGGGTTCTTGTCCAGGGGGTTGGCCGGAATCTTGGAGCTCCGGGAGGAGGTAAGGGTGGGTGATTTTAATGGGGGAGGGTAGATTGAAGTCGAAAAAGCTGGGGGGTGAAGGTTGCTGAGCTATCAGGGAGGAGGGAGGTGAAGGGTTGATCTGAGAATTCAGAGGGAAGGGGATGAACATGGCTGAAGAATGGGAGCTGGGTTTCTCTGTAGGAATGGAGTTGGGTAAGGAGGTAGAACTCTGGGCTAATGGTAATACCTGACTGTGTTGAGGGGGAGGGCCTGTTGGGTTCTCCTTCAAGAGGAAGAGGGGGAGTTTCTCAGTTTTAGAGGGAAACTGAGGCTGAGGTAAATTTTGAATGTTGGAGGTTGCCATGGCTTCTTCAGAGAGATCAACTGAGCTCAGGATGAAGATAAAGGGTCTGGAGTGTGGTGTGGGAGAACTTCTGCAGAGTTCTTCTCCACGTTTTGTAATGGCTGAAGCTCATCCTGGGGAGGGGGCTCAGTTTGAGTATGAATGGCTGCCTTGGCTGCTTTTGTGATCGAATTCTCCCATGGAGGAGGAGAGCCTCCTTCCTGAGAACCCATTCAACAGAGATGAGATGGGGCCTTGCTACATGGGGAAGAAGCAAGAGCAACCTCACCTGAGAAGAAAGTATGGATGCAGAGTCGACCTCCCTGAGGAAATCGGGGAGCTGGGAAGCTGGAGCAGAGGCTTCTCCTCCGGATTGATCAGCCTGAGAGGAAGTCGAGAGGGGGAGGGGAAGTACTTGGGGGAGAAGAGGGTTCACCTGAGCTA
>JAYESA010000005.1:145290271-145375271 GCA_036927795.1 Iris macrosiphon | reverse complement strand
CTTGCCCAACCCCCCGCCCGCGCGAGGGCAAGGAGAAGCTACGAGACGTAGCTGTTTCTGTCGTACAGCAGGGGGACAGTAGCGCGCGCACAAAAACTGCTACAATGCGTGCACCACGCCCCTGGAATCCCTCGCCTCGCTCGAGCGATGCCGTCGCTCGATGCGCGGGTCACCTCAGTGCGGAGGAGCCTGTGGAGCACGAGATAGTCGAAATCCTCGCCTCCGTGCAGGCGAGCCTGTCCCGCGCGACGAAACCCTCCGTGAACACCACCTTCCCCCAATAATAGATTTGTAGTTTTATCAGGAGGTTGACTCCGGGGGACCAAAGTGCCCGAGGAGCTTGTCATTTTTTTGCCACACCGGGGGACCACCGTGTGCGATACAGCGTGTCAGGCCCACACCATGGGCAGAATTTGTCGCGGGGCGCTCACGTTGCTCGCCCTCGGGCGCCCGATACGGCCTGGCAGGCCCACGCCAGTGCACTGAAACTGCTTGTGTGCGTAGGAAGTGTTGCAACTGCATGGTTTCTCTGCCCCGTGCGGTCTATACACCCTATCAGCCCCACCCCGTGCACATAAACTGGTTGGGTACGCAAAATGTGCTGCAACTGCAGTGTTGCTCTGCCCCGTACGGCCGATACACCCTAACAACCCCACGCCCATGCACAGAAACTGCTTGCGTGTGCAGAAACTGGTGCGTTTGCTAAGTTTGTCTGCCCCCGTGCGCAAAAACTGCTCGGTGCCTTGCCCCCGTGCGGCCGGTACACCCTCTTAGCCCCACGATCGTACACAAAAACTGGTTTGGTGCGCAGGAGATGCTGGCCCCGTGCGGTCAATACACCCTGTGACTCGCACGCTTGTTCACAAAAATAGCTTGCATACGCAGGAACTGGTTGGGTGTACCGGAACTGCTGTAACTGCAGCGTTGCTCGGCCCCGTGTGGTCGGTATACCCTGTGAGGCCCACGACCGTGCGTAGAAACTGCCGACATTGGCAGACACTGCTGCGTTTGCATCATTTTTGTTTGTCTGCCCCCGTGCGCAGACACGGCTACAACTGCTCGGTGCCTCACCCCCGTACGTGCGGCCGATATAGCCCGTATGCCCGATACCGTGCACAGAATATATTCTCGTGCGGCCAAATATGCTGCAACTCATGGGTTCTCCGGCCCCGCACGGCAGATACACCCACGGTTGGCTAATCCCGTGCGGGCGGGACGAGCCCGTCGCCGTACGCATATACCGCCTAGCAGCGTGGCAGCCGCCGCAAAAAAGCAAGCGATGTCATATTAAGAGCGAGTGCAGATGCAAGTTGGGACTATGCTTGGTTTGCAGATCAGGACAACACTCAGCACATGACTGTACGAGGGCACCTATGATTCACTAACCATCCTTACTAGTATCGAAACCAACACAGCAGCCACCTAGGCCAGTCTATCAAGCACTAGGAGTTCCACAGGCGGGAGTTGGAGGAGTCAGACCAATAGCTCCAGTAGGATATAAGACGAGGCCACAATTGGCTTCATAGGTGGTGCAATTCCAATAGGCACATTAGCAGAGAGGACCAGTCCACGGATGAGGATAGGCTTTCGCCATGACTATCGAGGAGGCATATACTACAGGAGAGGTCATCGCAGGTACCATATTAGTAGCTTCATTATCTGCTGTAGCTTTATTCGATTCATGAGCATCGTATTCTTTTATAGCTGCTAGTTTCGTAGCCACACATAGAGTAGCTACCGCACCGCCTTCCGAAGACCATAAAAATTTTTACGGGAGGTAAAATCATTCTCGTTAATGACACGTGTAGATCTTGTTCAGTAGTAGTTTGTGGACGAGTGATGAGAGCCCAATTGCTGATATTTTATATGCCAGACTATAATGTTATACATGGTATGGACTGGTTGAGTCAGTACCATGCGACTCTAGATTGTTGATGTGGGCGTGTTATATTTAGACCACCTGGTCATCCAGAGTTTGAGTTTCTTTGGGGAGCCAGAGAACAAGGTGCCCAGCCTACACTTAAGTCACTCACTACAGAAGGAAAACCAGAGCACCCAAGAGTTGTAGCAGAATTTTTGGATGTATTTCTTGATAATCTTTCAGGCTTACCACCTGATCGGGAAATAGAATTTACTATAGACTTAACACCAGGAGCAGAGCTTATCACCTCAGTTGTGTACATATTAGCACCTAAGAAGTTAGTAGAATTGAAGAAGCAGGTTGATGAACTTTTAGGGAAGGGTTTTATTTGGTCTAGTATCATGTCGTGGGGAGCACCCTTACTATTTATGCCGAAGAAGGATAGGACGGTACGCCTATGTATTGACTATAGGGCACTGAACACCGTAACCATCAAGAACAGGTATCCCCTGTCATGCATTGATGATCTGTTTGATCAGTTGAGTTGTACTCGTATATTCTCAAAGATCGACGCTCGTATATTCTCAAAGATCGACCTCAGATCCGACTACCATCAGCTTAGAGTGCGGAAGAAAGATATACCGAAGACAGCCTTCAAGACCAAATATGGACACTATAAGTTCCTAGTCATGTCGTTTGGTTTAACCAACGCGCCAGTTATGTTTATGAGTCTAATGAACAGAGTCTTCCTTCAGTACTTGAAAATGTTCGTGGTTGTGTTCATTGATGATATCTTGGTATACTCCAAGAACCATGAAGGGCACGAGGAGCATCTTAGGATCGTGTTAGAGACATTGAGACATGAGAGGTTGTACGTCAAGCTCAGCAAATACGAGTTTTGTATGGATAGAATGCCTTTCTTAGGACATATCATCTCAAGAGAAGGGCTTTTAATCCGGAGAAGGTTATAGAAATTGAGACTTGGCCCACACCTACATCTGTTGCAGAGGTTAGGAGTTTTCTCGGACTTGCCGGATATTATCGTTGGTTCATGCAAGACTTCTCGAGAATTATAGAGCCTATGACGTGGTTGACGCATAAGGATCAGGAGTTTGCATGGACAGAGGATTGTCAGAAGGACTTTGAGGAGTTGAAGAAGCGGTTAACGACTGTATCGATCTTGATCCTTCCTTCGGGATCGAAAGGATTTGTAGTATATAGTGATGTGTTAGACAGTGGATTAGGATTTATTTTGATGTAACATGGCAAAGTTATCACTTATGCATCAAGACAATTGAAGGTAGTAATTTTTACTGATCACAAAAGTCTGAAGTACGTATACACTCAGAAGGAGCTTAATATGAGGCAGAGACGCTGGCTAGAGTTGTCATGACCCGCACCTGGTGTAAGGGTACAAGTCGGGAACAACGTCCAGCCTACGCCGCTGAATCGGCGGTAGAACGTTGTTTGGGTAATCTATCTAATAATATAATGAGCCACCAGCAATATCAATATACTCAATCAAAGATTTAAGATGGAGAATAGCACGAATATGATAAATAATAGAATAGTCATAATACAACTCAGGAGTCAAAAATAATAACATCAATGAGTCTAAAGAAATACTAAAGAAAAAGCTGGAGACAAATCCAATACAAGAGAATACTAAGAAGCTACAAGTCCCGGGTCATCTGTCTCAGTCGGGATGAGTCCCTCCTAAGCCAGGGTCTCTGACTCTAAGCCCACAATATCCTAAGGCCCGTAATGTGTAGAGTACCACTCCTTAGTGTCATTTGGAAAAAATATATCCAGTCAGGAAAGAAGCAAAGTACATCTCTAACAGCAGTTCTAATCAATGATATAAACTATGTAACAGTAAATAGATGTAAATATACAAGCTACAATAATAGATACAAGAGATATACAATAAAGAAAATACCAGAATAAATACAGGAATGAACAATATAGCAATGAACTAGAATACTAATGACTAAGTGTGTGAGTACTATCTTTAACATGTGATCGGCTTGGGAACTTACACAAGAAACCTACACAGGAAATAAGAGTCCGGTTAGTCATACGTGCGGTGTATGACCAACACTCACAGGAAACAAGACATGCACAAGAAAGGTATGATCACATATCTACAATAAAATACTCCCCACCCCCGACTGGTATAAGGGATTCAACCATGGTACTCTATGGCACAGGATTCTCTAGAAAGATAGTGACTCTCCCCGAGAATCAGTGTCTGGACATGTATAAGAAGAACAATAAAATAAGATGTAAACACCCGAATTTTTCAAAAATAAAAAAATGAATTTTGGAATTTTTTCGTAATATTTGATTAATTAAAATAAATATTCTTCTGGATTAAATATTTTTATGTATTAAATTAAATATTAAAATATTATGAAAATAATATTTTGAGTGTAAAATAAATAAATATATATAGTGTAATTTTTTTGGAATTTATTGGACCAAAAAACTATTTTTTAAATATCTAAAAATACCCTTTTTAAATAAACCAGAATAAACCGTATTAAACCATCATGAACCGAACCAAACCGAGCCTAAAATAAACTAACCCATACTGAACCGGACCCAAACCCTAGCGGGTCGGATTTGGATTTGAACCCTACCCGCATCCAAATCCGACCCGACCCATTTAATTTATGCTAAAGTTACTGTTTTGAAATTCGACTGTTTCTCCGCCGTTTTGCCTCCCCACTCCGCCGTTACAGCGTATCCCCGCCTCCCCGACCCGCCGCCGGCCTCGTCGACTACCGTAACCAACGACCTACCATTTTGCCCTTCCGCCGCCTACAACCGTCGACCCCTCCAGGCCCCGTCCTCCCTATATAAACCCCGAGCTCGAACCCCCGCTGCCACCACCACGACCCCCGAGCCGTCATCTCGGGCCACCGCCTCCGCCATCTCTCTACCACTCTTCTCCGGCAAACCCGACGAACCTCGAGCTCGATCCTTACCGCCGCCACCGCAGCACCCCACCGCTGTCATCTCCACCACCGTCGAGCTCTTACCTCCGCACCATCGCTTCTCCCATCAGTCACTTCCCAAAGCATCCCCGACGACCCTCCGGCCGACCCCGACATCGCCGTTAACGAAGATGACCCTGCCGCCGCCACTACCAGCTCCCCGACGACCGAGGAGCCCCGCTACCGCAGCAACCCGCAGTCGTCGCCGGCCGAGCAACCCCGTGTCGCCCGCGTACGTGACGTACAGTCGATTCTGACTCCTCGTTCCGGTGAGCATTTCTCTCTTCTCGTCGCATTATTTTTTGAACAGACTGTTGCGACATGTTCGCTGTATAACCCCCTTGGGGTAACGCGTCCTGTGTCGGTCGCAAATCGCGACGCAAAAACAGGAAAATATTTCCAATTCTGGACCTTTGAAATCCGTCCCAAACTTGCAAGTTCACGACCATTTTACGTACACCCTGTTTAATAATTATGAAATTCACTTGAACAGTTAATTAGATAATATAACCAAGTTTCAAACCCTGTAATTATTTTAATTTTATGTGTTGTAGATTGTAATTTATTCTCGGATAAAATTGACAAAAAATATGGTTATTTAAAACCCGAATTTTCCCGAACTGGGTGCGTCCCCCTAAATGAGGCGACTTGGTCGTGTGTGAATTTTACCGAAAGGTGCGCACCGTCAATACGGACGTGTAAAATTTTGCGAAAGTTGATTTGGATGTGCGTGCACACCGGAATCAACGTGTATCCGTCAAAATCGCCCCTTATCGGCCATGTTCTAGAACTCGTTGTAACTTCGTGTGTGCTTGTCGTTTCTAAACGAAACTTCCGTCATCAGACTCGTAGCATTACGCTGGTCCTGTGACCCAAGTTTGGTTCGATTCTGAGAACGTTGACAAAATCCCGTATCGTGGGCCCCACGACTCTACTTGACGGGCAATTTTGTGATCGGCTCATCGAAATCCAGTTTTGGACATTCCGTTGGGTTTGTATTATCGTTTTGGACTTGTAGACACTAAGTTTGACGAATTTGGATGACTTTGTCTCTGGCATATTTTTAGGTGCGAAGCGGGCCACATGTGGACCCCGTTTTGACCTGAAACTGTCAAGTTTGCCCCTGTATCTAAATTGGACTTATGAATAGGCAATCCTAGCTATTTCATATCTTCTGAGCATGATGGTCATAATTATTTCAGCATCCAGAGGAGTACCTGAAGATCTTGCTGTGACCGAAGCAACTATTGGAATCCAAACCCCAGGCAAGTATACCTTGCCAATCTTGTAGTACTTGCTTTATATTATTCCCTTGATTTATTTATATGATGTATCTGTTCAACCTAGGACCGTGTGACAATGCGTAACATCCGAATAATATTCGGGTGTCAACGCCGTACGCGGAGTTTTGTAACGTCACCTAGAGATTGATATCGTGACCCTATACATTTTTGTGCTTGCATTATCAAGTACGTCATTCCATAGGACACTTGACACAATTCATGAGACGGAAACTTTCGTGAGATATTCATGGTGATTTTGTATAGGATTACAGGATTTGTGACGTAGATATTACATAGCTATCATTATGACTTGCTACATTAGATATGATCTTGCATGTCATGGATATGAGACATGAGGTTACATTGGGTGGGGAGAGACACACAGGCTACAGGCTAATTATATATATATATATATTTATTATTGTGAGGCTCTAGACTCTACATCAGATCTAGGCACTCTTCAAGTAATATAACTACTACCGGCTCCCCGACACAGAGCTTGTAGTAGTCTCACCCTGAGCTCTAGTGATGCTCTTATTTTGCATATCACTTAGCTGGTTACATAGTTTGCCTTATTGATAAATTTTTATATACTACATTTATTTGGCTTGAGTTATTCTTGTACCTTGCTATGTCCCCTGAGGACCTGGAATCCGGATTATGTCCCCAGGTATAGCAGAGAAGATCTACCCCGAGGTATACGGGACAAGAGCAGACATTGGAGCAGTACCAGTACCAGAGGACGAGGTGATGCCAGAAGATTTCTCCTGAGTATTTGCTTTATATACTCAGTCATTTCTGTTCTTGATACTCTATTTCATATCTTATGGAATAATGTATTAAACTCATTATCGGGTTATTCCCCGAGATATTTATTGAGACTTGTTGATAATTTATATTGCATCTTGATTATTTTAATATTGATTGAATTTATCAGCTGTGGATGAGATTAGATTGATTCGTGTGACATATATCGTAGACCACTGTATTATTGTTTTACATCTTAAGTACACCCTAATGGGTCCATTAAATTAGGTTTGCCCATTGGAGTGTGCTGCTGGCCATTGCCACGTGTCTAGTCCCTCAGTATTTTGGGACTGGGGCATGACATAAGGCTTTCACAAGATACACCATATGCCTAGGAATAACATCTCATGACGAGATTCGGATATACCAATCTGTGTAACCATCATGTCAAGAAAATAAGGATATCTACACTAGATACAATGAAGATAGAGAATATCATAAATGAGAAACTATCAGAGAATGCACTCGCCTGAATTCCGGTGAATAGTCTCATAGGTGTTTGATATAGTGGCTCGAAGAGATAGATAGGGAATACAACATCAATACAAGGTTTCAGAATGAAGATAAGTTAAACTAGTCAACATCTAGGTCAAAGAGCCGTTTCTAAGTCAAAACAGTCAAACTAGGTCAACTCCAAGTCAAACTGATCAAACTTGGTCAAACTATATATTTCTAGGTTGCATGAGTCTATCTCAATGATATTGGGTTCATACACTATGAACTAGGCCATACAAGCTAATTCTAACATACTAAGATACCGTATCTCAGGATACGCAAACAAGAGATATGAAATATCATATATGCATATTCAATCAATAATATATATACTAATCCTAACTACCAAATGCTATATGGATACCTTGGCTTTGAACCAACTCGGTATCGCACCACTAAACACTCATCTTGGTACCCAAACCATTACCTTGAATATCCTCAATACCTTGGCATTTACCTTAGTATCTCAAGGTAATTGTGATATCTAGTATATAACTAACATCCCAATATAATTTTTAGTATACTCTAATATCAACTACTAGTATTCACCAATATGAATTTAAGTACTAACTCTCATGCTATATTAACTATAAATACAATTAATATATATATATATATATATATATATATATATATATATATATATATATATATATATATATATATATATATATATATATATATAACTTAGAGATATCACAAGAGGTATAACTAAATAGATACTAACTAACTAACTAGCTAATAACTAACAATAATTATTACTAGCTAACTATTAGCTAACAATATTTAACTTACTAAATATCTAGCTACATCCTAACACTAACCAACTGATCTCACCTCGCTGTTACTGCTTCTCGGAATGTTGCTGCTACTGCAACTGCTTCTATAAGTTGCTTCTGCTACTGTTGCAAGCTGTCGAGCCCCTCCCCTCTATTACACACACACACACACAACAATACACATACATATATACACCAATATATCTATCAAACTATATATATATATATATATATATATATATATATATATATATATATATATATATATATATATATATATATATATATATATATACCCTCTCTCAACTATACCAATATATATATAATCATACACAGACATATATATATATATATATATATATATATATATATATATATATATATATATATATATATATATATATATATATATATATATGCACCTATATACTTATAGATAGTATACCATATATATATATATATATACATAGCATCACATACACGTATACACACACACACACACACACACACACACAAACACACACACATGTATATATATATATATATATATATATATAACATACAAGTATTTATATAACATAACTTATTCAAATAGTTATTATATATAGGGAGGTATAACTACATATATATAACACATAGGTATATAGATACTTGATACACTAGAACATATAAATACATATGTATACATAACAATACATACAAATATAAATGCATATGAATACATCTACTACAATGGCTAAGAACAATACAAATTGGATCTAGAAATGAAATGCAACAAACACGTGGATTGTATCGCACCCGTATCACACTAGATCTATGATATGCTTACGACACGAGTCCATCACACAAACAATGTACTCCAAAGGACACGAGCAAGTATAAATTACTATATATAAACAATAAAAAGAGTCAAACACACATATACGTGTCCATGTCAAAATATGACATGCACAAAGCCCCGTGTTGGAGGAAAAACTCCTAAATTAACACGTATCACCAATTTGTTGGGATACGACCTACATGTACCCAATTATGGATACAACACTAGCCACAAACACACAAACACATGCCAAGTTGATCTATAGGACCAATTGACAAACACAACAAGTGTCAATCTTGGAATTCCCCCAAAATTGATACAAAAAGTACCATAACTTTCTTAATAGGCCTCATGTGAACATAATTCCATATCCTAAGGGTAGCCTATGCATATGGGTTGATTTATCATGGTTAATTCTCTGATTTAGAATCTAAATTAAGAGAAAAAATTGAATTATACCTATTGGGAGATGGATTCTCAATGCAACATCCAAATATGATGAAATTGACCTTCAACTTGTAGATCCTTACTCCTCTTGGTAGATCCTTGCTTTCTCTTTTTAGATCCTTGCTCTACTAGCCTCTAATGGTGATTTGGAAAGGAAATATGATGATATTTGGTAGGTAATTGATGTGAGAATAAAGAAATTTGGTTGAGGAAAATTTTAGATCTGATTTTAAATAAAAAGATGAGAGAGAAACTTTCCCTCCCTCTTTTAATAGCCCCCCCTGCCCCTTCCTCAAGCTACTATGTAATGTCCATTATACCCCTTGGGGCCTCTCATAAAAAAATAATTAAGGAGGGAATGTTCTAGTCTAATGGTTTTAATTAATAATCCTCCTCCTAATTAATGGGCTTCTAAATAGGCTCAATTCTAACAATTTGTAAATGTTGGTCCATGAGTCTAACTAAACTAGTTAGGTCCACTAACACAAGTCCAAAATAATATACTAATATCTAATAATAATTAAATAATACTATAAATAATTATTCAACATGTACAATATTTAATTAATTATAAAATTACCAAAATACCCTTTCCTAGAAAATGTGGTAGTGACAAGAGTTGATGGTCGATTATGACATAGACTTGCAGTATCATCCAGGCAAGGTGAACATTGTAGCAGACACTCTTAGTAGGAAGCCCACAGCTTATCTCTTGACAGTGCAGCCCCAGTTATTAGAGGATCTTCAGGATCTTGGGATCAAGGTCATCTTGCCAGGACAGAGTGGACAATTGGCTAACCTTGAGGTTCAGTCATTACTAGTAGAGAGAATCAAGGCAGAATTGCCTACGGATGCCAGATTCTAGAGACTTAGAGAAAGGATGGAAGCCGGTATACAGACGGGACTTTGAATCCATGAGGACAGAACACTAAGGTATGAAAATCGTCTATATATTCCGAATGGAGAGTTGAGACAGGAGTTGATAACAGAGGCATATAGCTCTATTTACTCTATTCATCCGAGAGGTACAATGATGTACCAAAATTTAATGCAGTATTACTAGTGGCATGGAATGAAAAGAGAGATTGTATGATTCGTGGCAAAATGTTTGGTCTGTCAGCAGGTTAAGGCCGAGCATCAGAGGACTACTGTATGCTATAGCCACTTTCGATCCTAAAATGGAAGTAGGAACATATCACCATAGATTTTGTTACAGGATTTCCGAGAAGCCCCAGTGGAAAGGACGCAGTTTGGGTTATTGTGGATCGACTCACCAAGTCGGCATATTTTTTTCGTTCCGAGTTGGGAAGTCCACAGAGATTCTAGCCAAAATATATATGCGTCAGATTATGAGGTTACATGGAGTACCGGTGAGTATTGTATTGAATCATGACTCTAAATTCACATCCCATTTTTGGCGGAGCATACAAGAGAGTCTAGGCACTAAACTCAAGTTCAGCATGACTTACCATCCGCAGAAAGATGGCTAATCAGAGCGCATTATTCAGATCCTAGAGGATATGCTGAGGTCGTGTATGATAGACTTCGGAGGCTCTTGGAAAGATCATTTGTACTTGGTAGAGTTCTCTTACAATAATAGCTACCAGGCGAGCATCCAGATGGCACCTTTTGAGGTACTGTACGACAGGAAGTGTAGGTCAACGATATATTAGAGTGACATTGGTGAGAGTTAGATACTTAATCTGGAGTTAATGATGCAGACAATTGAGAAGGTGAACCAAATTCAGAGTCATCTTCGTGCAGCTCAGGACAGACAAAAGCATTATGCTGACACACACCACCGACCTTTGGAGTTCAAAGAAGACGAACATGTGTTCTTGAGGATCTCACCTACTCGAGGTACTATTCGATTCGAGAGCAGAGGCAAGCTGAGCCCATGGTACATTGGGTCGTTTGATATTTTGGAGCGTATTGGTGAGGTGGCGTACTGTCTTGAATTATCCCCATCTCTAAAGGGATTTCATGATGTATTACATGTCTCACAGTTGAGAAAGTACTTGACTGACCCAAGTTACGTTGTCGATCATTCCAAGATTACAGTGGGACCGAGCTTGAGGTATGAGGAGCAGCCAGTTGGGATAGTAGACATTAGTGAGAAGATATTACGGGGTCAGACGATCAAACTGGTTCGGATAGCTTGGAAAAATCACTCCCCAGACGAATCCACTTGGGAGCTAGAGGAGGTCATACGCCAGCGTTATCCTCACTTATTCGAGGATGCAGGTATGGACTCAGAACTACCCTTAGTTACCATGTCCTATTAAATTCCTAGAGTAGCTAAATTCTTAAATTGCGAGGACGCAATCCTTTTAAGAAGGGTAGATTGTAATCCCCCCTAAGATTCAACTAAGGTAATTAAAGTAAAATTTGTATATTTTATTTTATTTAAAAGTAGTAGTATTTTATTAGTGTATTTATAAAATAGTTATTTGATTTTAGAAATCCCTTTTTCCGTTGTAATCAATTTAGATGGGCAACGTGACCTTAAATTCCGAAACTGATTTATATAACCCCTAGCCAAATACGACCTTCTAAGAGCATAAATTTGGTTTTACATTTATCGAGTCCCTACAGGCTCTAAAAATAATATTAAATACATCCCGCATTTACTTAGTTAAAAGCCGACCTTTCTTGAATAATTAAACCAAACCGAGACCGAACCCCAACTTAAACTCTCAAACCAATTTGTCTAGCCTATGCACACCATCACACATCCATTCCCCATATTTTTACAGACAAAACACTATTTTTCCCACACTAAATCCCATATTTTACTCTATTTTGATCTAAATTCAACAATTACCTATTTTGGCATGTTCTAATAGAAAATTTTAATTATATTGCACCTCATGGACATAACATAGGAGAGGGGATGGGGACCAACCCATAGCCTAAGGAGGTTTTTCCAACGGTTATACAAGTTTTATACAGCCTTACCTCCTTTTAACCATTGAATTTTAGCCTATATCCATCCATCCATTCATTCATTTAATACCAACCTATATATAACATATTCTAACCTAAGAACCCCACCCCAATACAAACTTGCAGCCAACCCTTCCCTCCTTTTTACGTGTGCTTCCTTCTTCCTCCCATCTTCTTCTTCTCTATATCTCTATCTTCTTCTTCCTTCTTCCACCAACAATACCAACACAACCACCGACAACAACACCGACACCACCTGACACCTCTACTAGACCTCCTCCCCCCTAACCTATGGCCCACAACAGCATCCGCCCCTGTGCAGTCGTGCACCACCACTCTACCACCCCACGGTCGCTCTTTGTCGACTACGGGTCGACCTAAAGGTGGAGTAACTCCTTCGAGAAGTTGGACAGTAGTCGGACTTCAACCGAACCCCGTTGGCATCAAGACTTGGTAAGTTGATCAAACCCTCCTTTCTTCATGTATGTATATGTTAGAGAACCAAGAACCCAACCATGCATGATCAAGAACCCCCTCCTTTCTTGTATATAACCCATGCAACCTACTAGTTGATTATGCAAGCACATTCATAGAATTTTTTAAGTTGTAGCATGCAATATGAATTGTTGTATTTTAAAGAATTTAAATTCAGATTTTAAAATTAATCACAAAAATTATTGGGTGTTATTTCAGATTTTATATATATTAAAGCATGTATATTAGGGTCTTAGACTATGGACAATTGATCACTAAATTGTAAGGAACTTGTACGTGTCTATTGCATGCGTAAAATAACGAATATGTATATATAAAAATATACATGCAATTATAATATTAAATTATATATATTATATAGGTGTATGCGTGTTCTCTATGTCATGGTTGAACCTAATATAGGGTGTACGACAGCGTACGACGTACCACACTAGTCATGCGTAGTGTCATTGGCACCAACAATGTGACATGGTTGACGAGCGCGTGAGGACTCTATAATTTATATAAAAGTAGTAAATATTAGAATTAAGAATTTATTTATATATTACTGACAGGGCACGTCGGAGACGCAACACCATCGTACATGGACTTGGGACTTTCTATATCGCAGCAGCAAACAGAAGGCAAGTTTACCTTGCCTTGTTCACAGTAGATTGTGCTCTAGTTATTTTATTTTTGTTGTTTCTTTTATTGCTTGTAATTGTTATAACCTAGGATCGCCACGATACTTAGCTTCCGGATTATATTCGGGTGCCGACTTCCGTACGTAGAGTTCGGATATCGTTAGTTGCATTGTCAGCGATTAGCTACCCGTGCTACTCTTTCATGATTTACCATAAGATACTGTACTTGACTTCCATACACATGAGCCACTCTTGAGATATTCGAGGATCCCGACTTCTATTTTAGGACAGGACTAGAGACTTGTACTAGTGCTATTATTTATACCTTGACTTGACAGATAGAGGTTGTCTTGTATTTCGTGACATGAGGCGTGAGATACATGGGGTTGGAAAGAACTTACCGTACCGCTGGGGTACCAAACTCTACTAGTATTATAGTACTACAGGTACCTTGACGGGGCTTGTATGTACCTACTACTTTTATTACTACTATCACTAGTACCCCTAGTATATGTATGAAACCCGGTGGTTTAGCGGACGAGTACGTTTTTACTTGCATATGGATTATGTTAGATACCCTGAGCATACCTCTTTTCATTATTTTTTATCATTTACTGCACTTGACTTGAGTTATTCTTGTACCTTGCTATGTCCCTTGAGGACATGGATCCGGATTATGTCCCTAGGTATAGCTGAGGAGAGTTACCCCGAGGTTTATGGGATAAGAGCTGACGTTGGAGAAGTACTTGCATCAGAGGACGAGATTGTGCTCGAGGACTTCTCTTGAGCACAGTTACTATTTTATTTACTTTTTATGTTCTTTAGATATTGAGACATGTTTCTGTGACCACTGGTTAGATGTACTAAGTTTTACATCTTTTTTTAGTTTTGATGACGGGTTGTTCCTCGTGACATTGTATAGTTTTGGACTTGTGATCGACAGTTTCCTTTATTTATTTTTTTGACTGTTCTATCTCCCTTTATGGTGATTACTGTCTGTGGATGAGATTAGTTTAGATTATATACTGTGATAGGAGTTGTGGACTTTATTTATCTATATTACAGCTTAAGTACACTCTAACGGGTCCATTAAATTGGGTTTGCCCATTGGAGTTGTGTTGCTGGCCATTGCCACATGGATAGTCTCTCGGTATTTTTGGACTGGGGCGTGACAACTTTACAGTCTACTCTCTGTTCGATCCTGAAGTTGTAGTTGAGACTCTGATATTCATACAAACAAGTTTGCTCTCTGAATAAGTCGATTCGAATGAAAAACTATTTAAATATTTTCTTATTACAATTTGCAGAATATCAAAACCGTTCTTCCATGCAACCATAGTTGCAATTAAGGTAGAACATTTTACAACTTTAGAAGAAGAAAGAAGGAGACGAACAGAGAATCAACAATCTTGCTAGGGTGATGACCACCACCGTTGCACAAAATAGATTCGCCCTCTAGACGATTCATTCCTAGGAACCAACATGTTCACAAAAGAACTTCTAGAATGCTCTCAGTCACCTCTGTATCACAACTCAAACGAACACATAAAAATGACGGCCACAGATCTCTGTCTCTTAATTTTGTGTCTCTCTCAAAGGAGGCACGAAGAGACTACTTATAGGGTAAGGAGGAAACCCTAACCCTAGTCTTGGCTGCCATCTAAATCCAAAAGGATCTTAATAAAAAAAGATCGAATCCCAAAAGATAGTGATTGATTTAATTTGAAATGATTATCCATAATTGTCTAGATCTTGTAATCTATAAATATGTGTACAATCTGCACATCCTGTACTTACGTGCAAAGGAGCATACTCGCATCTGCACATACGTGCAGCAGCGTAGCAGCACATACATGCAAAAGGGTAGCAGCACATGTACGTATATATGCAGCAACATAGTACAAAGTGCGTCATTATTGCACCCCTTTGCACCCTTCGTCCGAGCCCATGTTCGAGCCTGTATCTGTGTTCGAGTCGGAGTCTGAGCCGCTAAGCCCCTTCGTGACTTAGCTCCTAAGATTTTTTTTTCAAAGAGAGTGACAAAACAAAGATTGTTACCTTGAGGTTTAAATTTAAACCCTCTAGGAAAATCACCTCACATAGGCTATCACTTCATGTGCATATGTCAATACAAAGCAAAATTATATATTAGGATATACACTTTGGTTGTTTTCCAATGTGGGACTGAAGTTTCCTAAGATAAGTTAGAAAACCCCAACACATATTTCCATTCCCAAGTAGGTTTGATCCATATAAATAAAATGCAAGCAATCGACCACCATGCGTTTAGTTTCGTGATTACCTATATATACACCATGCGTATAGTTTTACTCGGCGTCAATATGAGACTAGCACATATGTATTCTAATTTGGAGCTACAATACTTTTATCCTACCGTTTCAAATATAATAAAGCATATAGCAAGATTATTATATTGACCATAATAGTGGAGTTATCTATGAAGTACAGGTACTCCTTCTAGGAAGGCGTACTCGTATAAGGTACTTATTGGATACCGGTACTCCTTGGGTACGTATAACATACATATCCAAAAATTATCTATTTGTATTTCACTACAAAAATACAAAAGTTTAGCGATGGTATAATTCGTCACCAAATTGTCGCAAAAAAGCAATAGTCGTGACCTAGCGACGGATGTAGGACATATGAGGGGTATCGATCGGTAAACTACCCATCGCTATGAAGCTTCCATCGCCAAGCAGTCGGACTTTAGACATTTGTTCGATTACATGGTGACACCATTTAGCGACGTCTTATTGTCATATTAGTGATGGATTAGGTTGGCGTAATCATAGCGACTCACAAGCGGCTAACTCTTCACTGGATTAAACGATTAGTTAACAACGGATAAGCATCATATTTGACATCTATTTGGCGATGCACAGACGACGTACGAATTTTAGTTTCTAATATTAAAAGCGAAGTACGACTTTTAGTTTCTAATATTAAAAGTATTTTCTGATACTCACTTGGTCAAGGACTGGACAACTACTAGATGTGTCGCATATGAGTCACAAGTTCTTCAATGTACGTCATCCAGCTGCCGCTTGCCTGAATATTTATAGTTTAGTTTTACTTCGTGGGTACTCTTTGATACTTTGCATGTACTTCCTAGTGGAAGTTATTGGATATAATCTTAATTTTTAATCATATCTTTGATACTTTTGTCTTAGAAAATATACTTTCTTTCTTTTCAAATTTAAACTACATAATTTTTGTTGTGATTTGGGATAAAATCAAATGTGGATGTCCTTATCTCTATCTACAACCACCTCTATCTATTTCCTCTCTCTATATATATATTATCAATGAAAAAGTCTATATGATTGATTCTGCTACCATATTTTCTTTTTCTTTTCCACTTTACAACACGTTATCAGTACGATTGCTCGAAGAGAGGCCGTCGGAGCCTCTGGTTTAAACGACTTCGCAACAAGAGAAAGCACCAAAGCTCGAGAAGTTCTATACAGGCTAGACTTCATGCTTTTCTCAAATTGATGAGAGCACCGATAAAGTCAAATATTCTACCTGACATATAATAGATAAGTTCCATGGCTAATTAATGATCAGTCATGACTAATGTTACAAGGGATAGCTTCTGTAGAAATTATTATTATTATTATTTTGTTTTCATCTAACTTGTTCCATGGTGTAGGACCTCCCTATTTTCCATGTTGATGCAAAATTTCTTACCGACGAGAAATTATATCGCCCCAGCACAAGCACATGTTGATAGGAAGCACTATAAAAAAAAAATACCACTCACACACACGTGGAGGGGACACAACTTAACTTTTTTAACATACTGTGTACTTTATTCAATAGAAAATGACCTTTAAATAGACACACACACCAAACCTACAAAAATGGAAGAAGTGGCTCACAGCCACATAATGCAACTAAGGAATAGGACAATGGCTCACAGCCACACAATGTAACTAAGGAATAGGACAAAGTCCTAATAAAATTAATCCAACAATCAACCTCCTAATTTTGTTGTTCCAATTCATAGCAGCGCGGGGTGTTCATCTTCGCTTACCTCTACGAGTAGAGTTTTCTTCTCCTTTTCTGGACATTCTGAAGAAAAATGACCATAATTATTGCAATTATAATATCTTATCCTTGCTTTATCAAATCTTCCAATCCTGCGGCTTTGGCCACGAGCAGCACCAGAGAAGCCATCGGCTTCACACTTCTTCTCACGTGCCTTCCACTCGACTCGGGTGAGAAGAAGATGCTCCTCGCTATAGTCGTCATCGTATCCACTGAGTCGCTCCTCATGGACTTTGAGGCGCCCAATCACCTCCTCGACCGTCATTATTTTAAGGTCGCCGAATTGCTCTATTGTGGATGCGATCTGCAAGAACTTTTGGATTGTCCGGAGAAACTTCTTGACGACATGGGCCTCCTCAACCTTGTCGCCCAATGCACGGATTTTGTTGATGATGGTTGTTATCTTGACAGCGAAGTCATCGACCGAATACGTCTCCTTCATGCGCAACCCCTAGAACTCAGTTTTGAGGCTTTGTACCTTAGCCTCCTTTACACGATCGGCGCCTAACTGCATCGTCTTCAACGCCTCCCACGCATCTTTGGCCGTTTGATTTTCGGCCAGTAGGAAGAGCGTTTCCTCGGGGATGCCCGCGTATATGGCTGCCAATGACATTTGATCCTTGCGCACGTCGATGTTGGTGTCCTCGATAGCTTCCCACACTCCTTGAGCCCTCATATAGACCTTCATCTTGATTGCCCAGGCTGCATAGTTACTCGTCGTGAGCATCGGATAATGCAGCGAGACGGCAGAATTCCCCTTCGCCACCATACTCATCGGTACATCGTCGCCGGTGACACTACTTCCCGGAGAGCGCGGTATGTATTTGGGCATGAACGGATCAAGTGCTCGACCCTTCTGAGCTCTGATACCAATTGTTGAGAGAAAGCACTATAAAAAGAAAAAATACCACTCACACACACGTGGAGGGGACACAGCTTAACTTCTTTAACATACTGTCTACTTTATTCAATAGAGAATGGTCTTTAAATAGGCACACACACCAAACCTACAAAAATGGAAGAAGTGGCTCACAGCCACACAATGCAACTAAGGAATAGGACAATGGCTCACAGCCACACAATACAACTAAGAAATAGGACAAAGTCCTAACAAAATTAACCCAACAGCACATGCTCGCTGAAAGAGGATCTAGACTCTGATGCTATGGCCGAAGGGCTTATGACATTCGCAATCACACAATTGTCAACAAGCGGTAGGTGATTTGCTTGCAACAAAGTGGTTTGATGGAATGTTTCAGTGAGACCCATGCCCGCCATAAGTCCGGTAAGATCTTTCCGTAATCCATTTTACAAATTACATCATGATAATAGTGGCATCTGCAGTTAAGAATCAAATCAGAGTTAGTATTATGACTCAAAAGCTCGTAACTATACAAAAGTATTCTTAAAACTGTTGAAACTAATTTCATAATTTAATAATGTATTTTCATACTCAAATCGATTGTTATCATTATGAAAAGATAGCTTCTATCAAGTGGTACTTATCTTAGTATTATCTTGTCTTATGATCTCTTTGTCGAATGGTGGATGCTATATTATTTTCTCATTAAATGATTAACTATTCAATGCTTGCTTAACCTCAAGGTTAGACAATAATTTCCTTTTTGGATCTGCTATAAGCATGCTTGTATGTTGTCAGTAGTATTTTTATTTGATGGTGAGGAGAGTACTAAGCAACTTATCGTCATTAAACATCCTTGCCAATATTGGGTCGATGTGAGATCATAGTCTCTTAAAGGTTTTCCCAATTTTAGTGGCAAGAATAAATCAAATAAGAAAAAGCAAGTTACAGTAGAAGGTTGATACTCTCATCTATTAGATTCCAGCTGATAATTGGATGGAAAAATACCAGTAAAATCAAGAAAGGAACACCATCACAGTGAGAATAATATATCAGTTTATGGAATTTATTGATATTATGTAATCATCCAAAACACATGCAAGCATATGTAATTTTAGCAGTTAATTTTAATGTTAGCTAAAATCACATATATGTAGTTTGTTACATGAAGTTTGTACGTACTCTATTACATATATGGAGTTTTTATCTTTCAGAGTATGTATGATGCATTCATCCATATCCAACAAAATAACTATTGGGTCATTACTACTTTATTGTTTCCATTGTAATTCCATGATTAGTATAGGACTTGCTCTAGTAGACTTATTAATTATATTTTGGAATGAAGTTGCACATCTATAATTTGGATTTAAAAATATTTGGGCTCATATAGTTTTTGGAATCTGGATACATTCTATTAATTGGAATGTTTGTGAAACTTTCATGATGAAAATTATTAAAGTTATGTTAGAGAAATTGTATTTTTTTTTGCATAAAATAAGCTATTTGCTTTCTTGAGTTTCGTACCACTCTGAATGGACATGCATGACAGTTAATGCATTGCGTGTCCGGGGAAACCAAGTCGCCGACGAACTAATTTTTGCAGGTCGCAATGGATTGCTAGGCCCCGAAAGGCCAAAATTGACAATCGTTAAATATGGTTGATAATATTTTAAGAATTTCTAATAAACAAAATAAGCCTGAAGTTCCCCATCTAGTTGTCGTGCAAACACCAAACTGAATGTTGGTATTTCAAAGTTGCATATATTTTAAAGTTGTAACCTCATATAAAATAGAAAATTTAAAAGTTTATGCCACAAGTTTGTCAAATTCGTAGGGTGACTACGAATGTTTGGTTATCCTATATAGACCTGAAGTTCTATAGATATATTTTGATTAAAAGTTTACAATGCGGCTACACACACCATCGTTAAGAATAGAATCCTTTTCTCCACAACGATACTAGATCAAACGTAGTATCCACAATAGCTGGTCTTGCTCATATTCATTAAAGGCTCTAGCAGAGCACATTTTACCCAACCTAATGTCTCATACTCTAATAATTTCAGAAGAATTTTAATGAGTTTTATGGATACAAGAGAAAACTGGTATTATATTAAAACTCTGAGAAAGTGAAATAGATAGTATTTTGAGTAGCCATTGGTCTAGAGAACCAGAAGTTCGTCTAAGAGAACCGAAAGTTCATCTAAATAGGTTCTTCAGCTATTCACCAGGGATATGTGTCACTCATATTTGGGATGTCGAGTCACATACTACGTTAAGTCATAAGCTCAATCTTAAGGATCCATGGTAAACCAGAAGCCTAATGATCCCATAACCTTTAAACTGTGGCTTGATCGACCGAGAGACCCCGAGATAATAATAATGTTATCAAAACTATTTCATGTGGTCATCTCTTAGCAAATGGCAGCAAAACTAATGGTCAACTAAGCTTTCTTAAACTAAACAAAAAAAATTATAAACCATCAATCTAGAAGATTGTATCTGAATAATTGGTAGCATAGTTTCATTTATTTAGAATTGCATTCTTTTTAGACTTTCATGGTTTATGTTGGTATTATTTGAAAATATAATCTTGGCATCTATGTTTTGTGAATTATGGTATTGAGAATTTATATGAATATCTCCTTAGATTATTAAATCTTTTAGATATGAGATATCTTGAACATAAAATTTATGATTTGTCACTTTGACAATACATAATTCTCGCCGTTAGGGGGAGATAGGATGAAGACAAATGCCTTATTCCAGAAAATGTCGCGAATTATCGTTCTAGAAGAACTTTAGAATTATCGTTCTAGAAGAATTTCGTAAAGTATCATTCCAGAATAACGTATTATGGCATACTACCACTTTATATTTTGTTGCAAATAAATTATTAGATGCTTACTTGACGGTTTAATAATACTGCATAAATAATTATACCAACTATAAACATACCTTCTAAAATAAACTAAATATCAAAAGAACCAAATGAAGGCAGCAAATGAATAAAATCTACTTTAAGAACGTATAAAACCTAATAGTTCCAAAGATTCTTCTCTCCAGAAGAAGAGAACGAATGATATAACACACCCTAATGATCTTGAAGAAGTAGCTACTGAAGTAGCATCTCCTAAAGAGAGAAGTTCATGACAGTTCGGAAGATGTCATGAACCAAAGATCCAATTTATCAAATTATATCGCTTCGGTCGAGGATATATGTCACGCACTAGAACTAGAATACTGGAGAGCGGAGGAGTGACCCAGCCAACCACACCTTACAGAATACCGAAGTAAGCCACAATGTACTAAGGTTGTCAAGAGACAAGGGGGTTCATGCTACAATCAAGTCACCTAAGGTCAAGAACATCTATGTCTCAATCATCAACCAAAAAATAATAAGAATGAATATGTAAGATAAAGCAGTTAGACGTCCCTGATGCTTTATCAGAAAGATCATGAAATTAGTTATACAGGATGGTACACTAGTGCATTGTCAAGAGTACATGACTGTAAGTCAGCCGTAGTCTGAATTATATATAATCATGTAGAGGAAGTAAAATTAAGATAAACCGGCTAACAAGTGCCGTCGGCTAAACGCCAAAAGATAAAACAGAATGATACTCATAGTGGGGAAGAAGAAACCCACTCAAGTTCCTCGGCGTACATCCTCCTGGTGTGCACCATCGGACAGATACAGAAAAGGATCCTCGGAATCTTCTACTAAACCTGGCCAAATAAAACCAGCAGGGTTAGGCCCCGATAGCAAGTACCACAAAGGAGTACAAGTGAATGAAGCAAAAACCAATAAAATACATAAAATAAAATAACTTGTGCCATAACTGCAAGCGTATGACCTTTCATCGGAGAAGTAGGACACCCCTATAACCAAACAAGGACAAGAGGTGCCGCACTACTCCGAAATAGGTTATGACTAACTAATTATGAATACAAGATACAACACATCAATATAATCCAGGACACACATGCCATAATATAAGCTAAGTTATACGTATAATATGCAGCTTCGGTACATAACCTATTATGACAAATTGGCGCAACCCTATAACCAAACAAGGACAAAGGTTGAACCATCGTACCATAATATTATGTGTTCCTAGACTACCAACACATAATCAATTAATCGTCCAATCAATCCTACGACTTGATATGTGGAGTCTGGGTTATCTAGTAATACAATAATATAGGGCTCCTCAAATCATGCTACAGGTGAACACGGCTAGCCGAACCAATAATAATAACACGTAGTAAGTAGAATATGAACCGGTCCACACAGGGCCACCTTGCTGAGATAGATCAGTAACAGTTCCAACCTTCCTATAGGGAAAATGTTGGCTCGGTCTTAAATATAAAAAGTCGGATATTGCACTTCACTAGTGCGGATGATGTACAATATCCGTGGTGGCAAACTTTCACACCTTAAAAATTATCTGAGTGTGGCTCGTCAGGCACGATCTCGGGATCTCGTTCCTCCCAATGCTCTATATATTTTAGTTGCCTAGTTGACTCTATTGTTAGTTGGAATCACATGGCGTGGTCACATGTTACTCCCCTTATATATCGTACTTTAGTACGGTCCACGCTAGATATGAAACCACTTTGTCACTTGGCAGTTCCATTTGGATTCACCTCAGCATGATGTAACAATCAATCAAGTCCTAGCCACGCTTTGGTAGTTGACCCACATACCATGCCCGTGCTGGAGAATTAATATAATAATATCACATGTCGCCTAGTATAGGAGGCATTCTCGATGTACAACCCGAAACATGTAGTCTTATAGCACGTAGCAAGTTATGTCGTACCTCAGTACACATTTATAATATATGTACACGTAGCAAGTTATGTCGTACCTCAGTGCACATTTATAATATATGTACACGTAGCACTTAGTAATTGTATTGGCACGGATATAAGAAATCGGGTCGAATCACCAAACTAACAGTTGGTCATATGAGTCTTATCACCTAGGGACACTTGGTCAAAATATAATCTCCTCAAATCAGGTACACCGACTATCGATCAATGACTTTGCCACCAAACATGAGTAAGGAAAAAAGTATGAACCACTCTAGAGAAGATCCACAATTCTTAAACCAAACAAGGACCGAGATTGCAGATCGTCTCCCGAGCAGAACCACGCCCCTCACTCTATCCGACGAATAAAGGATAAGTTAAAATCTGAGTTTACTCTGGGTTGTTATATGGTATACTACAACATATAATTATTCTATGCACATAGTCAGGTCTAGCACTGTCTGGGTACTAAGTCCATTTCTTCCTTAGGATCAATAACAAGCAATTGACAAGACCAACCACATAGACCAAAGAAATATTTCAAATAAAATAATTAATCTCAACAAATTATAGAACGTGTACATAGATTACTAGGGTCGCATAGGATCACATGAGCGCATGAGAAGTGCACGCATGAATTGCCTTATGGGTCAGGCCGCATGCAACGATCAGGAGCATAAGCACTGGCCGCATGGACGAGCTGGCCGCATATGTCTCCAGGCCGAATGGACTTCTTGCCGCATGAGGCAAGTGCCGTATAGGGGTCGGTGTCGCATAGCGTCAAGGCAAAGTCCACTCCTTGGAACAAGTACCGAAGTGACGTACGTTAAATGCGTGTCAGTAAAGTGACATAAAGAGTGATGTCACATAAAGTGTGATGTGACATAAAGTGTGTCAGGAAAAAAAAGATAAAACCATAGAAAGACACTCCAAAGATGCACCAAAGTTCAGAGTCATACGTCGAAGGGAAGGTGGCCGCATGCTCTGTTTGCCACATAAGTTCGATGTTGCATGGAGTTCGATGCCGCATGGAGTGTCTTTTGGACTTAGCGAATTTCTCATTCGTTTAGCGAGTGAATGCACAAAGTGTTCAAGGACACTTGTATAGATCAACAGTCATGCGTCCAACAAGATGGACGCATTCTGGTTGGCTATGCGACAAAGAGTCCAGCCACATAAGGATAATACAGCATGGAAGTCTCTGTCGCATATTGTGCTGACCGCATGAGAACTTTATCTACATCATACAACAAGTTCAGCCACGACGAAAAAAGATCCAAAAATTCAAAAATTATTTTCTTCAGAAAAACTTCATTTTAAGTCCAAATCAAGTGAAACAAAAGCCAAAATGCTCGAAATAAAATGCTCTAACATAAGGATCAACTAGTTTTCAAAAATACTAAGTTTTAGTAGATCAAAATGAAGGAAACTCATAGAACACATAAAAACCCAAATCTTGAAACTCAGATCTACAAAAATCTATACATCAAAATCCAAAACTCCAATAATCAAATAAAATCAGGAACTCAAGGAGAACATTTCCCATCAACCACATTTTTAATACAATATATATATACAAATTCAAAAATCTATGACTTCACCACTTTGAGCAAGATGTACTTGCCTTAGTGGACTAATAAACCTCTTCCTAGAAGCAAGTCTAGGGCTAGGGCTTCGGCCAAGGGAAGCTCTTGATGGAAGGAGGAAGTATAAAGAAGAAAGGAAGTGGAAATGAGAAAGAATGAGGGAGGAGAGATAAAACCACATATATATACCAAGTGGAGAAATAATGATAGCCCTAGGATTAAGTCATGACACTCTTCAACCAATCTCAACCATTCAAAATATGTTTAGTGGTTCCAAGAGTGAACCGGGTCTAGTATCCGTCCTATATACGGGTCCTAGCACAGGTCTATGACAATTACCAAGATATTCACTAGTGGTCACGGGCAGTCTCCCACAATAAACATGAATATAATTAAATAAATATAACATAATTAACAGGAACCTACATGAAAATACAACATGAATACATCTACAAAAAAAAATTTAAATATCACAAATTCAAAAAATACCAAATCTGGGAACGGATGTGACAATATACCTCAGATCCCAAAAAGAGACTGGGAAAGCGATACCAGTATCCAAGAAATCTATGTTTTATACATATTCAAGAGAAATTTGGAATCAAGAAGAGTTTTTCATAATTAATATTCTCAATTAAGAATAAAAAAGGTGATAAAAATAAATAATAATTGTCACGCCCCAGAACCAAAATACTGGAGAGAGGGAGCGTGACTTAGCCAATCGCACCTTGCAGAATACCAAAGTAACCCGCAATATGCTAAGGTTGTCTAGAGAAAAGGGAGTGCACAGTATAATCAAATCTCCTAGGATCAAGAACATCTATGTCTCATTCAATAACCAAGAAACAATAAGAATAAACATGTAAGATAAAGCAGTTAGGCGTCCCTGATGCTCTATCAGAATAATAATAAAACCAGTTATCCAGAATGATAAATTAGTACATTATCAAGAGTACATAATTGTAAGTCAGCCGTAGTCTGAATAATATACAATAATATAGAGGAACTAATATCTAGATAAACCGGCTACCAAGTGCGGTCGGCTAAACGCTAAAAAGGTAATACAAATTGATGCTCATAGTGGGGATAAGAAACACACTCAAGTTTCTCGACGGACATCCTCCTGGTGTGCGCCATTAGTATAAAACATATAACATAATCACGTAGGAACACTTAGCACGTAGGAACATATAATTTGTAGTAAGTGTATCAGCACGGATACCAATAGTCGAGTCAAGTCACCAATTATTGGTAAATCACATGAGTTACAGCACATAACAACACATGGGTTGAGTCAGGCACATAGGTAGTCATAGTCACTTGGCCACATAGTCTATTTCTACTCATAGTCCGGTTAAGCATATAGTCAGGTACAACACATGGTCACTTAGTTATCATGATTTTACAATTATTTATAACGCATAGAATCACAAAATCTAATAAAACATCTAACTGAGCAAAACAATTAACATACACATGGGGCTGCATAAGAACTAGGGACGTATGAGATCAATGTCGCATAGGTCATGGCCGCATAGAGGTCGATGTTGTATATGACAGGTGCCGCTCATAAGATAGGTGCAGTATATGACATGCAAAGTCCACTCCTCGGAACAAGTGCTGAGTGACGTGTATTAAATGCGTGTCAGTGAAGTGACTGATATGATGGATGTGACAAGCCATAAAGTGTCAGAAAGGAAAACACAAACTCATAGAAAAATATGCAAGGGTGAAACAGAGGTATGCATCCAGAAGAGAAGAGGCGCATAGTGCCAATGCCGCATAAGTTTGCTTGCCGTATAGATGTCTCTTAGACTTAGCGAATTTATCATTCGTTCAACAAGTTAAACACAAGGAGTTCTGACACTTAGGACTTTTCCAAGCACTTAGATTTAGAATGCTTTATGTAATGATCAGTCACGCATCTAACAAGATGGACGCATGCTGGAAGGTATATGCAACACAAAGCTCAGGCCTCATAGCACTCATGCCTTATATCACTCTCTGCTGCATATGATGCTGGCCGCATGAACACTTCGCCTTCTCCAGACATAATGTTCAGCCATGACGAAAAAGCTCCACAAATCAAAATTTTATTTTCTTCATAAAAAATTTAATTTAACTCCAAATATAGTGAACCAAAAGCCAAAATGCTCGAAATGAAGTGCTCTATCAACCAAAACAAACTATTTTTTCTAAAATACCATTTTTTAATAGATCAAAAATAAAAAAAACTTTTGGAACCCAAGAAAAACCTAACTTTAAAACTCAAATATACTCAAAACCGTTCATCAAAACTAAAAACTCCAAGAACTAAAACTAATAAGAGCATCAAGAAGAATATTTTCCCTCAAACACATTTTATTACTACATATATGCAAAAATACGAAAAATTTATGGCTTCACCACTTTGAGTAAGATGTACTTGCCAAGGTGGAATAACAAACCTCTTCCTAGAATAAAGTTTAGGGCTAGCGCTTAGGGTTTCAGTTGGGAGCTCTTGAGGTAAGATGGAAGAGGAAAGAAGAAGTAAAGGAAAGAAATAAAAAATGAAAAAGAGGAGAGAGAAAGAGGAGTATATATACACAAGAGGGGAAAATGGTATTCTAGTCATGACTAATCCTCATGCAATCCTAACCATCCAAAATAGGCCTAGTGGTTCCAAAAGTGAATCGGGTCAGATATTCATCCTAGATACGGGTCCTAGTACTTGTTCATGGCAATTGCCAATGTGTGCATTACTGATCTCGGGTAGTCTCCCACAATAAACAGAATTATAATTAAATAAAATACAACATAATTAGCAAGAACCAACATGTAAAATATAACATAAATACATCTACATACATTTTTTTTAAATATCACAAATACCAAATCTGGTAACGGATGTGACATCTCTACCCACCTTAGAATTTTTTTTCTCGGAATTCGCTAGGCTAGTCAAGCTGATCAGTAAGCAAGAAAACTCATAAACCAAGCAGAAGGCTTATGATCCAATCCGGAACTCATGAACTAGACAGGAAACTCAGGAATCAGAACTCATGCACGACAAGATCACATAGGCTACAACTAACTAAAAACCAAGCACATATGAAACATGCATATAAATAGCCAACATCAACTACAAGTAAATGCGCAAGCAATTCACATAATTAGAAAGAAAGATAGGGAATTGGAGGCATACAAATAAATATGTCTCTCGAGTCAGTCAAAATAGGAACTCGTCCTCGCTGGCCTATGCTGACTCCCAAAAATGGACAGTGATCAAGTTTCGGGATAAGTCGGTACCAACGACTTCGTTAAGAACATGATTTTGCCCAGGACATACCTTCGTAGTCGGAACATATGACATCCATCATGTATCACGAGATACAGAGGCAGATGAGTGAGCCAAAAATCATCTCCACTAGTCGAATATACGGGACCAAAAAGATATGACTAAAAGAAGCTCAAAACTCACCCTCGATTTGACCGCCCTCGGTCAATATCTGTTCTAGCATGCCAAACTCTGTTTGCTCACGTCTCGGTGCCACGACATCTCTATCATAAGGGTGACGCTGCTATTGTGGCCTCTGTAGACCCATCTGTTGCTGCCTTTGATGAAACATCTATACCTGTGTCAGCATCAGATGCTGGGTTAACGGCCTTACTGTTATTGGTGGCTCTTGATACATAACTGCTTCTGGAGTTGGCAATGCTGGGAATTATTGGTATGGTCCTCCTTGCCTCGACATCTTTGGACAAGCAGCTATCATGTGGTCTGAATCCCCACACCTCAAGCATCTTTCACTTGCCACCTGCACACATCCTGAGTGTGACCTCCTTTTCCATAATAGGTACATCCTATTGAATCCCCATACCTCAAGCTTCTGGAGTTATTTATGTTTTCTCGGCTGTTGTTGCCAAATTGTCATTGTCATATCTGATACCACTGACCCCCGTGGTACCAAATCACGAATACGACTGTCGGGTGCTGGTTCTCCACCTGTGTTTTGGCCATGAGACCTCTTATGTCCTCCAGTCCTCGAAGCTAACCTCTTGAGGGTAAGCTCATGTCTCCTGGCCGCTATTAATACGACATCAAAATCTGGTAGTCATATCCTTCTACTAGTTGCAGAATCTCGAGATGAAGCCCTTGCTGGAATCTCATAGCCCTTTCTTGCTCTATCGTCACCATAGCTGGAGCAAGCCTGCTCAACCTGCAGAACTTTGCTGCGTATCCATCCACTATTCTGCCGGTTTGCCTGAGATCAATAAATTTCTACTACAGCTTGTACTGCGCCACTACTCCAAAATATTTGGTCCCGAACCGGGTTCTGAAGTTGTCCCAAGAGATAGGATGCTTCAAGCCAACTTCCTCCATTGCCCACCAATCACGAGCAAGATCTTGAAGTTGTAATTGGACTTGATTGACATGCTCCTCTGTTGGAACCTTAGTTGCCGCCATGATCATCTCAATATATTGAAGCTAAGCATCTGCCGTAATAACATCATCTGTGCCTTTAAAATAGCTTGGGTTGAGTCGAAAGAATCTGTATGAGGTTCAATAATCTTCTTCTTCACTCTCCTCCAGAGCCATTTATAGTCCTTGGTTTAACAGGACATTCTGCTCTCCTTGTCGAAGCTGCTGGTGCTGCTGCACTTCTATCTGATGTTGTTGTGTAGCCATCATACCTCTGATAATTTCTAATGGTGTTGGGGTATCAAGTGTTGCTGGTGTTACTTGAACTGCTAGAGGTACCAGGATCTCTGGTATATGTTGCCCACCTATTGGCTTTACTCAAAGCTGATATTGAAGAAGTATTGTCTCTTGCTGGTGCTCAATAAGAACTTGCTCTGCTAGCTGTTCCACCATATTTGTTGCTCTAACAGGTGGGGATATAGTGCCCCTGAAGGAAAAGGACACAAGACATCAAAGGATAGGACGAGAAAGAATAAGGAAGTAAACTATTGATAGTTCAAGCTCGGTATCGAAGAAGACGAATTCAGGATATCAAAGGAAATAGTTTCGGTTGAGACTCCTAAAAAAAGACACCCCACAAGTCTAAAAAGACAGACCTGCATAGGCCACCACTAAACCCTTGTCATGCCCCAGAACCAGAATACTGGAGAGCAAGAGCGTGACTCAGCCAACTAAACCTTGCAAAATACTAAAATAACCTGCAATGTGCTAAGGTTGTCTAGAGATAAGAGGATGCATACTACAATCAAGTCACCTAGGGTCAAGAATATCTATGTCTCAATCATCAAACAAGAAACAATGAGAACAAATATATAAGATTAAGAAGTTAGGCGTCCCTAACGCTCTATCAGAATGATCATGAAACCAGTTATCCAGATTGACAAACTAGTACATTGTCAAGAGTACATAATTTTAAGTCATCCGTGGTCTGAATAATATACAATCATGTAGAGGAACTCATGTCTAGATAAACCGGCTAACAAGTACCGTCGGCTAAACGCCAAAAAGGTAATACAAAATAATACTTATAGTGGAGGATAAGAAACCCACTCATGTTCCTCGGTGGGCATCATCCTGGTATGCGCCATCAGTATAAAATATGTAACATAATCACGTAGGAACACTTAGCACATAGGAACACATAACACATAGTAAGTGTATCAGCACTGATACCAATAGTCTTGTCAAGTCAATCATTGGTAAATCAAATGAGTTATAGCATATAGCAACACATGGGTTGATTCAGGCACATAGTAGTCATACTCACTTGGCCGCATAGTCTATTTCTACTTATAGTCGGGTTAAGCACATAGTCAAGTACAATACATAATCACTTAGTTCTCATGCTTTTACAATCATTTATAACACGCATAGAATCACAAAATCCAATAAAATATCCAATTAAGCAAAATAATAAAATATGCACATGTGGCCGCATAAGAACCAGGGACGCATGGGATTAATGACGCATAGGTCAAGGCTACATAGAGGTCGGTGTCGCAAATGACAAGTACCACGCATATGATATGTGTCATATATGACATGCAAAGTCTACTCCTTGGAACAAGTGCTGAGTGTCGTACATTAAATATGCAAGAGAGAAACAGAGTTATGCGTCCAGAAGAGAAGAGGCGCATAGTGCCAATGCCGCATAAGTTTGCTTGCCTCATGATTTGCTTACCACATAGATGACTCTTGGACTTAGCCAATTTTTTATTCGTTCATCAAGTGAAACACAAGGAGTTCTGTCACTTTGGACTTTTTCAAGCACTAGCTTCAGAACACTTTGTGTAATGATCAGTCATGTATCCAACAAGATTGCCGAATGCTGGAAGGTATATGTGGCACATAGCTCAGGCCGCATAGCACTCAGGCCGTATAGCACTCTCTGTCACATATGATGTTGGCCGCATGAGCACTTCGTCTTCTCCAGATAGCAAGTTTAGCCATGGCGGAAAAGCTCCAAAAATTAGAAATTTATTTTCTTCATAAAACTTTATTTTAACTCTGAATCAAGTGAACCAAAAGCCAAAATGCTAGAAATAAAGTCTAAGGCTAGGGCTTAGGGTTTCGGTTGGGTGCTCTTGAGGGAAGAAGGAAGAGGAAAGAAGAAGTAAGGAAAGAAATAAAAAAATGAATGAGAGGAGAGAGAAATAGGAATATATATACACAAGAGAGAAAAAGGGTATTCTAGTCATGACTAATCTTTATGCAATCCAAACCATCCAAAATAAGCCTAATGATTCCAAAAGTGAACCGGATCAGATATCTATCCTACATATGGGTCCTAGTACTGGTTCATTCCAATTGCCAATGTGTGTATTACTAGTCTTGGGTGGTCTCCCACAATAAATAGAATTATAATTAAATAAAATACAACAAAATTAACAGGAACCATCCTATAAAATACAACATGAATACATATACAAAAATTTTGTTTAAATATTATAAATTCAAGAATACCAAATCTAGGAACGGGTGAGACAATAATATTATTTCACGAATAATCCTTAATGTTAAGGATAATGAAAAGAGGCGATACCTCTCGCACAACGTGGAGTATTCGGTATTATAGTACAAAATCCAAAAAAGAAGAAACTCCGTAGGTTTAATTGGGTGATTATGAGAAAAAAAGATCAAATAAATAGAGCAATGCTTGCTCAAGGATTCTCGAAATGACCATGAGTAGAATATGAAAATATATATTTTTCGGTCATGATAACCTAGATGATAAAATATACATGAAATCCTCGAAAGATTTAATTCTCCAAGTATATCCTTGAAGGATTTAAAATTACCATACTATCCTCGAAGGATTTGCAAAATGAGTCATATATAGACCAAAACTATCCGAAAGAATGTGATAGACTCATTGAGTATCTGTCTAGAAAATAATATTATAATAAACCTAAAATATTCAGTCATATTCATGAAAATAATTCCTGAAAGGATTCATTAAAGCATCAGTCTATAACAATACATCCCGAAAAGATAGAAAATATGAAAAAATATGAAAGTATCTCTTGAAGAAGATTAAGTGTATCTCCAGAAGAAGATTAAAAGTACCTCCTGAAGAGCATTGAAAGTATCTCCTGAAGAGATACAAAATATAACAGTATCTCCCGATGAGATTTAAAATATCTTCCGAAGAGATAAATCTCCAAAAGAGATATCATATAATTTTCTGAAGAGATAAATCTCCAGAAGAGATGATCTCTCGAAGAGATTAAAAATATCTCCTAAAGAGATAATCTCTAGAATAAATAAATCTCTAGAAGAAATCTACTATAATCTCTCAAAGAGACAATATTAATCTCCTGTAGAGATACATCTCCAGAAGAGATCTCCCGAAGAGAAGATCTCTTGAAGAGATTCAAAATGAGTTTTTATCATTGCTCAGTTTACCTATAATGGACAGGTCAATCGGATCCGTTATGACCGAAAGAATAAAAGAACTTCTTCTGGGTCCTGAAGTACCATATTTAAGAATTTAAATATAATTTTTTATTAAACATTCACTTAGCATAATATATTTATGTGAATATGCTGATATGCACATACACATAAACACTAGAATGACACATAAATTATTCTTGATTTAATTTATATGAATATTTTGATCTTATAAGATATGCAGATGCATGGTATCTATCTGATCCCCATTAAGGGGATATCACAACCAAGGTATGTTTTATAAATAGTGTACATGTATTTCGGAGATAAATAAAGTAAATCACTACAGCAATCTCATCAAATCATTCTTGCTCCTAATGAATAAAAGAGAGAATGTGCATGGCTATGGTTTCAAGAGTTCAACAATCAGGGGAGTTGTATGTTTCCAGGAATTCATAATATAGCCTACACATCTTTATGAGGATATAAGAATTATAAATATAAATGTATAGACAAATTGGGATGACATGTAAACTTAAAATGTATCAGGGGGTTGACTTTTAATTTACAGTGATGTAAGAACTTTATATAATTTTTATAATTTTGAGGGGAAGCATCTTGAAGATGCTAATGGAAGATATCTCGAAGTATGTCTTTGCGCATTGTACTATTTTCCTTCGATAAAGTTTTTTTCTACTGGATTTTTCCTTCGAAAGATTTTAACAAGGCAATGTAAGTCACACCTACTTGATTCTTGAAGAATATTATTGTACTCTTTCCTTTTCTATGAATTTTTTTCGAAGATGCATTTTTCTCTAGAAATTTTTTAATGAGGCAATAATTGAAGTAAGCATCCAAGGGAGTGTGTTGTTTATTTTGGATAAAATCAAATGTGGATGCCCTTATCCCTATCTAAAACCACCTTTATCTATTTCCTCTTTCTCTATATATCTATAATCAATGAGAAAGTCTATATGATTGATTCGGCTACCGTATTCTCTTTCTCTCTTCCACTTTTACAATAGTTTTCAACTTGACTATGGCAAAAAACTTAGACTCTTAGGTTTTACTTTTGTATATATATATATATATATATATATATATATATATATATATATATATATATATATATATATATATATATATATTGTGTGTGTGTGTTGAAAAAGGGAGCTAATTATATTAAATTCCAAGAAGGGTTTAGGGACTTTAATGCCAAATACCACACAACTCAGAGCCAACACAAACACATATAGAACTTCTTTCACTCTCACATTATACACTACTTGTGTTTTGCACAAATTGTCAATTCCACCTCCCTCGTAGCACTTGAATTTATAGGTTCTGTACTAAAAATTGAGATTTATGATGGTCGAATATAATATCAATGGTATGCCTCGATTTGCATATCATGGATTTCAAAATTCAAAACATTGACCCTATTGGCCTAAAAAATAGAAATAACATAGAAATAAGAATTTAATATGATATAAAGAGGATTAAGGTAGTTTTACTCAGAATTATTAGTGATTTATTTAGGAGAATTATTTAGTTAGAATCGTTTGGTATTTTTCTAACTTGTGTTGAATTATTTGACGGAGTTCATGGGATGATGGCTTCATTTCGATTAGCTACAATATTCGATTTTGTGTTTTCATTTGAGAGTGTGACTACATTATCTTCGAAAGCAAGCAAGTACAATATTATGGTTCATTATACAATTGCTTTATGTTGATTATGATATTCTATGTATGTTAACATATTGGTCCATATTAAATTATTGTATAGTCTTTCACATCACATTAGAGATAGAAGTTTTTCGTATATATGTTTTATATATATAATATTGTTATCATTTTTGTTCTTGTGAGAGATTAGGATCTGGGGGAAGTACAGTCACTAGGCGTGTGGATCACCTATATCACGGGCGTTCTCTCATATTTTGGTAGAACGCCATTTCTCATGTTATTTTAAATTATGCCCCGATCCGCATGTTGAAAGTTATGCTTCCAAAGACTATGTAGTTGTTATTATATTCGTCTCATATGATTATCTCTTGTTATCTTCTTGTCCACAATATATTATTTCCACTTTATAGTTCCTATTTAGTATCATCTTGCCGACATGCTATATATTATTTTTCATGTATTTTACTTGTGTTTGTTAGCAAAAAACTTGTGTTTGTCACCGAAGTATCGGATTAATCTCATGATGTGGAGTAGCATATTCTTTTTCTTATGCTTCTTCGTATTATTATTATTTAGTAGATTCTAGTAGACTTTCGATTTTTTTTAGTTGCTTTATTTTGATTGGATTTGTTCTCGAAGACCCATTATAAGTTATAGTAGATTATTTGATAGTTTTATTTTAGTTAATTAAGTAAGACAATTAGTAATATTGATCTTGTATATTTTGATATAGATGTTCCAGATGATAAATTGTTCTCTATGTGTGGATATTATCGTTATAGCTAAGGTATAAATACTGTACTACCATCGATACTTTGGCGTAGGCTAGACTTGGCTACCTATTCGTATCCCAAAAGTTGGTGTGGATTGTGACAATATGAAAGCTGAATGCCCGAACTCTAAGTGAGAAGCGTTATAAGAGGAAGTGATGGAGGTGTTGAGAGAGTCTTCAGAGAAGAGAGTGGAGGCATCTTACGAGAAATCTTTGATTCCTGTAGATATCGAAGTCCAACCAGTTCATTTTCCTATGGAGTCGCCTTCCGGAACAGTAGCCATTAGCCCAGTAGGAGTAATGGCAGTACGGATCGACGAGACTCCATAACTGAACCTACTTGTCATGTCATAAAAGTGTTATATTTGCCTAACCAAGGCATGGGGTTGGAGCAGAGACAACACATGACAGAAACTGGCCCTGAGACCTCTTCTGGTCATGAAGGGCAATAAGTGTCGGTAGAAGTGGGGGAGGAGCACCCTTCGAGGGTTAGCGTCCATCCCGATTCCACTTAGTAGAGTCCTATAGAGAGTACGACAAATGAATCAGAGGAAGAAGTCTTGGTGAGGAAGTAGAAGGAAAATAGGAGCTGACCAAAGAGAACGAGGCATGGCTTCGTCGACCACCATTGGAGGATCCGGAGGAATCAACGGGGATGGTGGAAAGGAGATTGCTGTAGGAGAAAAAAAAATGGAGATAGGGTGAGGGGGATACCAGCGTAAGGGGGTGCCACTTGTCATGACCCGCACCCAGAATTTGGGACACGAGTACGTGGGTACTTCCACCCTACGACGCAGCATCGGCGGTAGAACGCTGTCTAGGTCAATACTTTCTAACCAATCTCACACGAGCATCCAACTCCATAAAAAGACACGAATATCATAATATAATATGAACAATATACTCAATCACACAACTACAGCACGATAAGATATCAAAAAAATAAGTAATCAAAATGTAACACAAGTCTAAAATAGAAATAATCTAACTCAACAATAATATCCAAGTCTTAACAAAATATGCCGGAGACAAATCCGGTACCAAAATCTGCTAAAAGAAGCTAACTAAATAACTAGTGATCCCGGTTAGACCTCCCAGAATCACACCTGGCTACAAGGTCCAAGTCTGCAGCTACTCTCCCTGTGGTCCATAAAATATCGGATACCAGTCCTCTAAGGCGCAATCTGGAAAAATATTTCCAGTCAGGATGGAGAAAAGTACAACCCAAATAACAGTTCCAATTAATTGATAAGGACTATAAAATAATAAATAGATGATGCCATATACTAAGAGAAGACAATAAATAAATGCAATGGCAAAATAAAAAGACAGGCAATATAGGCAATATGGTACAGTCAGTGCATATGTGAAATAAAAAGAATGAGGTACAATATCATATACGGGTGATGTAGTATATAAACTAAAATAGAGAACTGTGACTATTCTAAGTGTTTGAAATCGTAGTTTTGAAATATGATCGGCTTGGAAACTTGTACGATAGCTACATGGCCTGGCTAATCATATGTGAGGTGTATGATTAACACTAACAATATCTACACTTGTACGATAGGTATTTGATCACATCTCTCACTAGCAATTTCTCTGCCCCCAACTAGTACTGTGGATCCAACCATGACACGTCACGATACACGATTAATGTCCAATATATCATATACAATGTCTAATATCAATGTCTAATGTCAATGTCGTGTACAATGTCAATACGATAACCAATATAACATCTCATGACTGTAGATCCAATCTATATACTAGTCCATGTAGCACAGTATCAAGAATCAGATGTAACATTTCTAAATACTGGAATTATATAAATTATCAAATAATAAAAATTATCAGAGAATGTACTCGTCTAGGATCCTTAGCTATCAATACCAATGTCCTGCTCCTGAAGTCTCGTAAGACGATCCAATGGTCCTATAGACATATCATATAATACAATATTGCATCAGATATTATACTAGCACATACACAACATAATTGCTCTGAACTCAGCAGCTACACTACGGTAACACTAGTCAACTAGGGTCAAGTGTGCGTCTAGAATTACACGGGTGTCGCGTCTGCAAATGCTGTGCAAAACAGACAGTCAAAATAATACGGGGCTCGCCATTAAGTCAGTGTACATATGGCAGTCAACTCATAATACTCAGGATTACAGGATCATTTGTTACTACGGAATATCTGCAGCTATACCTAGGGGTCAAGTGTACATATATAATATACATATTATTATCTAGTACATAACATTAATACTTATAATATATATGTACAATAAATGCATATACCATATATATATGTATATATATACACTAACTGATGTTTGTGGTATTAAACGAAAGAATGAAAGTGTATTTCAATGACGGGGTTTATACGAAACACGCGCCCTTTGGTTTACAAACAAACTTATACAATTTAATCCTATACGAGAATGTGGGAGTACAATTTATTTAATCTGGGTATAAATTGCTATAGGTGTCTGATCTGCAGTCGATCACTTTAGCCCTTGGACCATACGATGTTGAAGAAGTGCCATGGAAGACAGGTAGCAGCTTCGAAGGTTGCAGAAGAGGGTGGATGCACGATGCCAAAGTCGTCGATCCCTGCTCTTTGCCTGAGCTCCGGACTCTCTCTCTCTCTCTCTCTCTCTCTCTCTCTCTCTCTCTTGACCTCCGATTCGATCTTTCTGGGAAGTTCGACCTTGTTCGATCTTCAAGTTTGAAGTTTTTCGACCCTGTTCGATCTTTTAGTTTGAAGTTTTTCCTTCCTTGTTCGATCTTTTAGTTTGAAGTTTTTTCCCTTTTTCCCCATTGATAGGGGTCTCTTTTTATAGAGTTTTGGTGACAGTGACCACTCCGTCGGTGTAAAAACCGAGGAGTGGAAAGTACAGCACCCTTTTATACAACGGTTAAAATAACCAATGCCTGCATATAGATGACCTTTTGAGTGAGCATGTGACGCGTGTCCAACTAAGGGGACAAAATGCGTATATCTGCTGTGAAGATCACGGCATAGAAGCCACGTAGGTAGGTATCCCTTGTGTAGAAGAGGTTGGCGTAGAAGCCAAACGACTGTCACCCTGGCGTAGAAGCCGGATAGGCATAGAAGCCGAATAGGCGTAGAAGCCGAACAGGCGTAGAAGTCGAATAGGCGTAGAAGCCGAATGGTCGTAGAGACTGAGTGGGCGTTTGAAGCTGAATGGTCATAGAGACTGAGTGGGCGTAGAAGCCGAATGGTCGTAGAGACTAAGTGGGCGTAGAAGCCGAATGAGCACAGATCTTGAATGGGCGTAGAAGCCGTTGCGTACCGTGCCAGAGTACTGATGTGGATGTCTTAGCCGGAATTACGGCTTTTGAAGATATAATCAAATCTCTTGCAGAGATTTGCCACCATCTTGTGCATTAAATGCGGAGGCATGTTTTGAAGGTCTGCAGCCCTTCTGCGCATCTGTCGCAGAGACGTGCCTCCAGAGAAACTGTCACCGCTCTGTAGAGACGTGCCTCGAGCCCCTTACGAAGTGCAACTTTTGATGTGGCAGGCGGTTTGTCTGCTGCGGAGGGGTAAAACAGCTCATGTTCGCTTGTGTAAAATAAGGCAGCGTATCCCCTTATACGCGAAAGAGCAGTTTATGCTGAGGGGACGTCAGTAAATGACGGTTCGGTGATATTTTAACCAAATTCTCTGCATTAAATGCAGAGATCCGCCATCATACTGTGGTGCACATTCCGAGGGGTCTGTCCTCATTTCCAACCGTCGTCTGGGTAGCCGTGCAGCACTTTTTGTCAGGAGTCAGAGGTCAGGTTCACTGCGTGACTTGACAGGTTTATTTCGGGGAAGACGAAGCGTTCCTCGTACGCTTTTAACGCTGCTTTGGGAGCGGATGAGTTTTACGCCATGGAGGCGATGAAGCACCCCGTCTACGCTGAAGCGGCCTGGACATACTGCGTTTTACGCGGATGGTCCCATCATATTTTACATCGTGCTCAGCGGAAAAGCTCCGTTGCACTCTTGATGGCCTTGAGGTCCCCTGCTTTCGCTGCCCTGCATCACCATGTTGCGTAGAGCTATCCAGCGTATTTTTTATGCTTCTACAAGACCCCCTTCAAAGCTTTTAAATTCCTCGGAATTTGAAACGCTTTGAATGAAGCATGAACGGCCCCTCGTAATTCGAAACGTTTCTGAGTGGAGCGTTAAAACGGTCGATGCTCACTTTATGGCGGATTTATTGGGGACTGTTGTGATCTCTTTCGCCTATAAAAAGGCTAGGGGAGTTAACCTGTTCTCCCCATATTCCCATCACCATGTAGAGATGATCGTCGGAGTTCGTCGGGTCGATCTGAGGAAGAAGGAGATCATGTTCTTCCAGCATGTAGGGAGCCAAAAAAGATGGCATCTTCGAGCAAGTGTCCACTGCAATGATGGATCATGGAAGGATATCTTAGCCTCCCTTGCTTGGGATAATCAGCAACTTTATATGGCTGTTCTTCCAGGAGAATGGAAGGGTCGTATTCGACCACACGGCTTGTAAGCGGTGTCTTCTCCTGTTACCTCCGGGAGTGAGAGCAGCGACTAGCTCTGACCTCGGGCATTGAGTTGAGTGAAATATCTCAACTCAATCTGTCACGGCGCATGGAGCGAGGGATCTGCATAATTTATGCAAGCCCCAACTCTATCGTTCTCTCGCCGTTGATCATTGCCATGTCAATCAGTTTGCTGGAACTGACCGACTGCCGGAGAAGATGGATGAAGAATTGTGCCCCTGCGAGAACCTGTTAGAACAGCTTCTGGGCAATCTTCAGACGATGATGGGGAAACCCTCCTGTCGACGGAGTTTTCCTCAGTTGTAATCATGAAAAATGAAAAAAAAACCTTGTAGATTGGATTTCCCTCATATGTAATCATGATTTTAATCTTTAATAAAAATTGTCTTTCTTTTCTGCATATGATCGTTTTGCCATACGTTGCTGTGAAGTCTGAATATGTGTAGCTTTGACACATATGATTCTTTATGCCAACTCTAATAAGAAAAGTATTAGGCCCGGTCCTTTACGCGTAGCGAACAGTCCATAGAACGCTGTTAAGCATTTTTGAACATTTAGAACTGTCTCGTTGCTAGGACTGAGGGACCTCATAGAGCTCTGAACTGCTGCTTCTGATGAGCAAAAATCTTGTTCAGACTTCGTCTTCAAGAACGACCTCTCGAAACTCCCTTGGAACAGGGTCGAGGATTTGTCTGTCAAACAGAGTTTGCCATCTTGATAGACGAGATGTTCAGACTGGAGTCTGGATGAACATCCAATTTTGGACCCGAGAAGAGTAATTTCTCAATGTTTGAACTCTGTATATTTCGGGTACTTTGGGGTCAAGAACGAGTATCTTCTGTGTGAACTCTTTGCAATTGACCGCTTCGGGGACTGTTCGGATATGCGGAAAGTCATGGAGCATAAAATCATCAGCCTGTAGCCTCTGGGCGTAAAACACCATCGAGCGTTAAATCGTAGACTTGTGGTTCCTGAGTGTGAAGTCGTAGGTTCGTAGCCTCTCGAGCATAAAAGCTACCGAGCATAAAGGCATCCGGGCGAAAAACCATAGACTTATAGCTGTCGAACGTAAAGTCGTAGATTCGTAGCTGTCGAGCGTAGAAAGCTCCTTTAGCGTAGAACTGTAGATCTGTAGCTTGTGAGCGTAGAACACCATCGAGCATGAAATCGTAGACTTGTGGTTCCTGAGCGTGAAGTCGTAGGTTTGTTGCCTCTCGAGCATAAAAGCTACCGAGCACAAAGGCATCCGGGCATAAAACCATAGACTTATAGCTGTCGAACGTAAAGCCGTAGATTCGTAGCTGTCGAGCGTAAAAAGCTCCTTTAGCGTAGAACTGTAGATCTGTAGCTCCTGAAAAGAAAATTTCTCCGAGCGTGAAGTTTGCGGATCTGTTACTTCTGAGCGTAAACTGAGCGCTACCGAGCGTGAGATCATCGATTTGGTATCTACTGAGCGTAAAGTCGTAGGTTTGTTGCCTCTCGAGCATAAAAGCTACCGAGCACAAAGGCATCCGGGTGAAAAAATCATAGACTTATAGCTTGCGAGCTTAAAACCGTAGATATGTTGCTGTCGAGCGTAGAAAGCACCTTTAGCGTAGAAACCGTCGAACTGCTTTGCGCGAGGAATTTTTCGAATTCGCTGACTGTCCGTCTTTTGAGAGTAGTGGGCTGACTTGGCACCCAATCATAACCCTTTATTAATTGCGAGATTTGGTTAGGGTCTCGAGGAGTCCGTCCGAGGATTCGAGGAGTCGACTCGAACTCTATATATATCCCAAGCCTTTGAGAGAAAAACTTTTTATCTGTCTTCTGCGAAAGAGAGCTTTCGACTGTTCGAGTTTTTCCTCGTTCCTTCTCCGAGCACTTCGAGTCTTCAGAAATGGCGCCGAAACAAACCCCCTCCACTAAAGAAAAGAGCATAGGTTCTTCTTCTCATTCTTCTGCCCCAGCGAGGGAGTCTTTGGTTGGGCAAGGTGAACTTCCTTCCGAGCGAAGTATCCTGCCGACGAGCAGCGCACCCGGTCTTAGAGGTAGAGCCTTTAGGGTGACAAAAAATGACGAAAAATCCTACGCACACATTGAACGTGACCGCGCTAGGTCGTCTTCTGTGCTGATAGCCTCTTTGAGGAAGATGATGCACGGAGGCGTTTTCATCTTTTACGCCCACATTTCTAATGTGCCAGCGTAAAAACTCCATATTTTCGTAGTTCAGAGCGTAAAAGCTCTGGCTACCGAAAATTGGCGTATATCGTAAAATTAGAGTTTTATGCTTGTGGATGGGACTTCTGGCGCAAAATAACCAAATTTGTACAATTCTGGCGTAGAGCACAGACTGTCGTTTCTTTTGGTCTGTATGTTTGTGCAAGATTTGTAATGACATATTTTCCTTGTACTTTTGCAGTTGATTTGGGTGAGTCTCCACTGGCCGAGGTGATGGATTCCGCTGCCGGGATGCTGCACTCGAACTATCTGGAGGATCTGTCCCACGTGACATTTCCTATCTCTGGACCCCAGCACCCTGAAGGAAGGGGGATCTTGATATCGGCTCAGGGCGAGCGAATGCTGCTGAGCATGATCAACGGGGAGCCCCTAACGTACGTAGACGGGGAGCAGTACATCAAGCCGGCCTTTCTCTTTGGGGACATGATAGACAAGCAGTCCCAGACGAAGCCCAAGAGAGAACCCTGGATTTTCCCTGCCGAGAGCGTGGTCTTGTATCTGCCCACGATGCCGAAAGATTATCCCATCTCGACTTTCTTCCATGCCACACATCGCAGGAGGATGTCATGGACACTGACTCCCGACCTTCACGACAAGCCGGGGAAGATCTTTTATCTGAAAGGGGCTGACCAGGGGTCGTTTGTCAGTCGCCCTTCCGGTGTTGTGACGCTGTTTAGGGGACTGTTCCTGGGCAGTGTCCCAAGTGAAGACAGCTCAGTGATCCAGCCGGTCCAATTGTCGACCTTCTGTAACGATTTCATGGGATGAGGTAGGGTATATCCCAAGGAGAATCCTCGGTGCAATGGGTGGATCACCCCAATAAACTTCCGATGGACTTGCCTAGTTAACTGGGCCTTGAAGCACTTTCGGAGAGAGCTGGAGGGCATTGGACTGTATGCCGCTGTGAGTGCGACGAGTGTCGGGTTGCCTCCCAATCCTAATTTGTTCTTGGCACTGATGGAGCGATATATTTCGCTCACTGGGACCTTCGCCACTCCATTGGGGGAGCTGGGATTGGCCCTTCATGAGATGGCAGTTATCTCGAGACTGCCGATGGGGGATACCCCATATGAAGAGTATGTCCCCACCAACCGGGAATTGGGGGACTTGGACCCTCGGATGGCGGAAGTGTATCAGGAGCTGATGTGTCAATACTTCGCGTGCATCACGTTTTATAACGAGCCTTCTGATTTGGCTCACACCACCAAGTGGATGTCCTACCTCTTCTTCCATCGAGCCAGGGCAGTCAAGTCGAAGAAAGCCTCGGGGGGCAAGAATGAGCCCGTGAACTGTTTGGGCGTGCTTAGTGCCCAGGTCGTTGAGGATCTTATGGAGGAGGCTAAGGTCCAGATCAGATTCTCGTTGAGGGGGTAGAAAAGTATCCCGAAGGCACTAAGGCCTACAGTTACTTGAGGCGCTGCCGCAGGCCTCTGTCTAAGGAAGCCCAGCTGGCCGGTTTCCTCTCGATATGGCTGTGTCGAGTAGTAGTGCCTGGTACTGAATCCGCGGACCGTATTCACCGGAACATCCTGTGGTCGGCAGTGCGCCTGGTGTTCAAGGCAAGACTGGACTTGCTTCCTGCCATGGTGTACCGTATATAGGCTGGCCTGAGAGCCATGACTGATGGGTTGCTCGTCGATGAAGCTCGGCGTGAGAGTTTTCCCCGGGTGGAATTACCATACCTGTATTTGATGGGATGGTTAATTCTCCAGAACCCCCGGGTGATGTCTCCCGGCTCTGGTAGCAGCTCGGGGGGTAATTTCTTGCTGAACTACAAAGACTCTCCCTGGAATGTGACACCACTTTGGACTGTCGGCTGGCGTTGAACCTCTGCCACGGCTGGAAGCTCCTCTGTACTCCCTCTCCTGTACATCGCAATCAATCAGGGACGAGGCTTGAGGATTCAGGTGGAGAGAAGACCGATCTTTCTCCGGAAGCTTTTAACTGGTTGGTCTGCATTAGACCCTCCTATCTATTGTACAGGAGCGAAGATCATTGCTTCTTCGAGCCCTACTTGCCTAGTCGGTTCGCCCGGCAGTTTGGGTACGATCAGTTGCACGTGGGTAATGCCGTCACCAGCTTCAGGTCCAGGGGCAGACTCATTGATGGAGCCAGAGGGTGGCGATATTTTATCATGGGTTGTACGGGAGCAATCTTCATTGTGCCGGTCGTTACAACCTCCACGGAGCTCCGTATTCTCCATTCTTACGCCCAGTTCTATGTGGCGATTAACACCTTCCATCGCAATTTCGATATGCGTGGAAGCTTCAGGGTGCCTCCTCCCCAGCCTGGGGGAAGAGTTGAAGTCCCCTCAATTTCTTCTGACGAGGGTGAGGAGTCTGGCACTCCGGATGAGCCTCTGGTGTCGGTGCCGAGGTGTGAAGTGCCTCCGCCTGGGGGGGCTTTGGTAGTCTCTTCTGGGAAGCGACGGGATTCTGCCCCGAAGGAGGCTTCTCTTCGTAAAAGGAGGAAGGAGACGGTTGCTCGTCCTCTCCGCATTCTTGGTATTGAGGCTCCTGGGAGTGAGCCTGCATTTCCCCATATCAGGGATGATTCTTTGGCTGGAGGTTCCTCGCCTTTTAGAGAGGGACCTTCTACAGTTCCAGCCGGCGGCGTCGGAGAATCTTCGCTAGAGGTCGCTGTCGTGGCTACTGCTCCAGGTAGTGGAACGAGATTGCCTGTGTGGCCGCGGCAGATGGGAGAATCTTTCACTAGACTAGCAACGGATAAAACTCCTGCTGTGTCAGCGAGCACGTCTAGCGAGATTCCAGTTGACGAACCTCGACTGCGTCTCATTGAAGGCTTGGCAGAACTCCGGGCGAAGTCGGTTGGCCCACCTCCTTCTCCAGGTATGATAGTTCGTATTGCGTCATTAAAGCGTGGTTTAGCTACATCGGCTGCAGATGCGCAATATATACCGTTGGTTCCGGGTAAATGTTATCTTTATGTCTCCCTTCAGAAAGATTACCATCATATTGATATCAACTTTCTGGTTCTTTTCTCAGGGGATGGCGTCCACGGGGAATACAGCGTTGTAGCACCTTCTGGCTCTGTTCCGGCCCCTGGCGATGATACGGAGGCTTTCGACTTCGAGGAGGAAATACCTTCGGGGGCCAGCTCGCCTGGAGTGGTTTTGTCATCTCGAGAGGAGGACGAGCCCGTCATCATGACTTTGCCTCTCGTGAGTATGCTGATGACTTTGACCATCGTCGTTGCACCTCCTTTTGTCGCACCACCCGTTGAGGCGATGGCTGTGGCCACTTCGTCTGCAATCATTCCCGGAGGGGGACTTGCTGATATCGCGGCCACTCCTGGAGTTCAATCGGATCTAGTTCTGCTGACCGAGCAACATACCAGCCTCTTTTACACCGGTTTGAAAACGATGATATCAATGGTGTTGGCGAAGAGTCTAGATTTCGAGCGCCTGAGGAAGACTTCTCAGTTTTCGAACGGGGCTGTCAGGGAGTTCGGCGATCCTGGGGTAGCTGACGCCCTGGAGGCGGTGGTTAATGGTTTAGAGCAACCTATTAACGAATACTTGCAGCTAACTCGAGGCAGCTTTGATGCTGAGGTCCAGGCCAGATACGACATTATGACTGCACGGCTTTCTATGTAGCTGGAAAGCCTAGACAACTCCATCCAAACACATAAGCTGGAGATAGATAAAAGAAAAGCTGTCATGGAAGAGGCTCTCGATCTTGAGACAAAGCTCTGATCCGAGCACGAAGGGAACGCAGCGAGGGCCCGCAAGCTAAAGGAAAAACTCGCTTTGGCCGAGGAGTGGGCTTCTCAGTCGTTGGCAGGTCTAGATGTAGCGACTGGTCGACTTAGTGCAGCACGACGGGATTTGGAGCACGCAGAAGCTGCCCGTGCGGGCTCTCTTCGGGCAAGGGCTGAGATGACCCTTACGAATAATCCCGAGGCACGGCTGGAGCGGGCTCGCGCCGATGCCTTGGTTTCCAGGAATGAGAAGATAGCTGCACTGGAGCGGCTGATTCGCGATCTGACTGCTACCCCCTCATGATGTATCCTTTCTCTTTTTACTTCCCCAGATGTAATTTATCGGGAATAAATAAGAGCGACTCTTTTCTGACTTTTGTGGACCCATCATTTCGGAATATAAATGACAGTTTTTTAGGCGAGAGTGATATCAGAGGAAGTATGGACATGATAGACTCTCGATAAACTTTTTAGCAGGATATATCTATTCAGAGGTCATACAGACATGATTGGATAAGATCCAGCTAGTTTTGTTTTAGGATTAGTCTTGTCAGAATAGAGATCCTCGCTATATTCCACTCGAGCAGGGGAGATTAAGCATAGTACCTTTTCAAGAATTTGCCGTTGATAGGAGCCATTAACAGGTCTCCATTAGGCTGGGCTATCCTGTAGGCGCCGTTTGAGAACGTTGTCTCGATCACGTAAGGGCCCTCCCATTTGGGCTGGAATTTGCCTTTACTTCTGTGAGTAAGAATCATCGGCCTTCTTACGGCTAAAACTAGCTCGCCGACTTTGAATATTCTTTCCTTTACTTTATGATTGAAAGCTTTGGAAATGCGTGCTTGGTAGAGCGCGATGCGCTGTTGAGCTTGGAGCCTTTTCTCGTCTAATCCTTCTAGCTCTTGGAGCCTTAATAAGTCATTCTTTTCTCGAGTCAGCTTACTAGTCACGGCTATCCTGAGTGACGGGATCTGGATTTCAATGGGGAGAACTGCTTTGCTCCCGTAGACCAGCGAGAATGGGGTGCAACCTGTCGGTATTCGTACCGTTGTGCGGTATGCCCAGAGATATTCGCCCAGCTTTTTATTCCAATCTCTCTTATTTAAAGAGACGAATTTCTTCAAGAGTTTGATAATGGTTTTGTTGAAAGCTTCTGCCAAACCATTAGCAGCTGGATAATATGTCGTAGAGGCAATATTGTGTATCCGATTTTTATCGCAAAATCGATGAAACGCTTGGCTGATGAACTGAGGCCCATTGTCGTGAATTATCCTCCGGGGTACCCAGAAGCGATAAATGATGTGATGCTTGATGAAGCTGATCACATTAGACGCCTTTACCTCAGCAAGAGGGATTGCCTCTGTCCATTTGGAGAAGTAGTCCGTGATGGCCAATATCAACCGGTGACCCCTGGAAGAAGATGGGTGAATAGGACCGATGATATCCATACCCCATGCTTCGAAAGGCCTAGATACGACCGTAGGATGTAGATGTTCAGACGGTTGATGTATAAAGTCTGCGTGAACCTGACAGGCTCTGCATTGTCTTGCATACCGTATTGCATCTGCGATCATAGTAGGCCAGTAATAGCCCATTCTCCTGATACGATCCTGTAGCTTAGGACTGGGTTGATGCGCTTCGCATACGCCGTTGTGAGCTTCCCGGATAATCTGCTGTGCTTCGTCTTCAGATAGACATCTCAATAGCAGTCCGACGTAGGTCCGGCGATATAGGCATTGTGAAGATGCATCGTAGTAGAAGCGTAATGATCGTCTTTTGACGGATACTGCTTCTTTGGGGTCCTCCGGCAAGATTCTGTATGCGACAAAATCTATGAAGGGACTTCTCCAGTCTCTTCTAGGGGGATCTGTGTTCACAGCGTAGCTGCGTTCTATATGAAAGTTGTTCTTCATACAGAATAAATCTCTGTTAAGAAGGATTACCGAATCCTGCCTTCTTATAGGAGTGGATAAATCTGCAGCTAGACTGGCTAGGGCATCAGCTTCTAGATTCTGAGATCGAGGTACATGCTCTAGGAAGAACCCTTTGAATATCATGGCTATCTCGACCGTTGCTCGGTAATAGGGGATGAGGTCTGGATTCCGGACTTCATATATTCCTCTGACTTGATTGACGATAAGCAGAGAATCACCGAATGCTTCCAGGGACTCGACCCCCAGCTCTTTGGCGACTTGGAGCCCGATTAGCAGAGCGTTGTACTCTGCCATATTGTTGGAGCAGGGCTCGCTAAGAGAATATGCTCGATAGATGACGAGCTGATCAGGAGTGACCAGGATGACTCCTACTCCTGAAACGATGTTTCCCCTAGGACCGGTTCTGGAGGCACCATCGAAGAAGAGTTGCCATGCGTCACTTTCTATTGCGAAATTATATTCTGCAACTTCATCGGGAATGTCCTCGTATAATTTGGAGGCCTTCGGGATCGGATGAGCAGCTAGGAAGTCAGCCAGTGCTTGGCCCTTGATGGACTTCTGCGGTACGTACACCATGTCATATGGTGTTAATAGCATCGCCCAAGTCACAAGTCGGGAATTAAGAGCACTAGGCTTGCTCATCAGTACTCGAAGAGGGTTGATCCTGGAGATGATATGAATAGTCTGGCCGGCGATATAGTACCACGTCTTCTGGATAGCGAACATCAGAGCCAAGCATTCTTTCTCCACTGGGTTGTACCGGTGTTCGGCTCCGACCATCATCCTGCTGAGGTAGTAGATAGCCTGTTCATGACCCATGTCGTTCTTCTGTGCGAGAAGAGCTCCTAGCGAATGATCAATCGCTCGAACGTACAGCCAGAATGGTCTTCCCATGATGGGAAGCACCAGAACTGGCGGACTGGTGAGGTAGCGCTTGATATCTCCGAACGCTTGCTGACAGGCCTCGTCCCATACGAAGGATACACCTTTCTTCATGAGATGAGAAAAGGGCTGACATCTCCCCGAGATGTTGGATATGAATCGCCGGATATAGGCCAGACGGCCTTGAAATCCCCGGAGTTCCCTCAGATTACGGGGCGGTCGCATTTCTACGATTGCCTGGACTTTGTCAGGGTCCACCTGGATGCCTTTGGCGGTGATGACAAATCCCAAGAACTTGCCACTGGATACACCCAGAAAGGACTTTGTAGGGTTCATCTTGAGTTGATGTTGGCGCATTAACTCGAATACCGTCCTCAAGTCTTGAATGTGATCACCTTTGAGGCAACTTTTGACGGCTATGTCATCCACGTAACATTCTACTGTTTTGCATAAATGCTCATAGAATATGTTACTCATAGCCCGTTGGTATGTAGCCCCGGCGTTCTTCAATCCGAAGGGCATGACCGTATAGCAATATACCCCCAATGGTGTCCGGAAGGCAGTGTGCTTCTCGTCTTCAGGATGCATCTTGATCTGATTGTATCCTGAGAACCCGTCCATGAAAGACATGCGTTCAAAGCCACAGGTGTTGTCGATCATAATGTTCGTGATGGGAAAAGGGAACTCATCTTTGGGGCAGACCGCATTCAGATCTCGATAATCGATGCAGATACGTACCTTCCTATTTTTCTTCATGACTGGGACAACGTTGGCGACCCAGTCGGGATGTTGTTCTTCCCGGATGAAACCACAGGCTATCAACTTCTTGACTTCAGCTTCAACGACGTCCATCATATCCGGGCGAAACCGACGTTGGTGCTGCTTCACAGGCTTTGAGTCGGTCAATATGTTGAGTTTGTGAGTAGCCATCTTCAGGTCTAGGGCCGGCATGTCCCCATAATCCCACACAAAGATATCAATGTATTCCTTTATCAGCTGTATGATTTCTTCCCTTTCAGCTGGGGGAAGATTGTCACTGATAAATATCGGCTTTGGCGAAAGTTCACCCCCAACATCAATTTGGATAACTTCGTCTTTGGTGGGAGGTTCTCTTTGCTCGAAGCAGAATTCCCACTGGTATCCATTTGTTGAGCCCAAGAGTCATTCTCAAACGGCTCAGAATCCTGTTCATCTGCTTCTGAGGGATCTGTCACTACCATATTTACTGATAGTGTTTGTTCGAGAGCATCAGGTGAGTCGGGGGCCGACGAGCCGTTCTGGAAGGAGGGAAAGATGTCCTCGTCTGACTTGGAAGTCGTAAGGGAGGTGGCATACCCTAACCCAAAATGAGTTTGTCGATAGCGGAGGTTGCCGCGCGGCGGCGTTCATCTGCCTCTTTCGTAGTTGAGGCCTGGCTTCCGCTTCAAGTAGTAGCCCATATTTTGCATGATCTTCAGCGCTTGCGGGCTGTATCGGTGAACTTGCATTTTTCCAGTATCATCATCGAAAGGATCTTCCTGGTTAGCCGATTGATTGCGCATACGGTCGAAGAATATTGGACGCTGACTGCTGCAGGTAGGCGGGACAATAAAGATAGAATCCTCATGGGGTCCATACGTTATGATGACGTTGGATGATGACGCTACTTCCCAGACATACGGACGGTAGGAGTTTATAGCTTCCAAGAATTTTTGTGCTATGGGTTCTACCTCGTCACGGGGAGTGGATTCCTATTTCGGAATTTGAGCGTCAACATACTGGAAAAGAGGATGTTTATTATCATCTGGAACGCCGTTCCTGGTTGTATTTATATCAGTCGGCTGCCTGTCGCGCCGAAGGTTGATGACCAAGGGTGGGGGCTTTCGGTTCAAAGTGATCACCAGAGGATCACTCCCTTCTCCTGACCTGGTCTTGTTCAGGTGGATAGCCACGGGCTCTATGGCTTTTGGACGAGTGGTTCGTCCTTTCACTCTGATTGACAGCGGTAGTGCGGCAGAGGGTTCTCCTGGCTCCCGGTCGGATCCCTTCTCTGCGTCGCCTGACACTTCTTCCGTGTGGTCATGGAAGTACAACACGGCATCGGAATAGTAGGATTCTATTCCTTTGAATGGGTTTAGGTCAGCCACCTCCGTTTGTACCGTTTCTTGTGCGTCTACATATTTAAGGCATTGATGTAGGGTTGAAGGAACGATGTTGTGGTCGTGGATCCACGGTCTTCCCAGCAAAATATTGTAGGATACCTCTGAATCGATGACGTAACATGTGGCCACCGATCTAAGGTTGCCGATCTGGATCCTCAGGCAAATTTTCTCCAACGGCTTACTTTTTTGGCTTTGAAACCCACGATTGTAGTGGTGGTGTAAGCCAATTCGCTGGTAGGAATTCTCAGCGGTCTGAGCAGACTGTGAGGGATGATGCTGTTCGACGATCCCGGATCTATGTGAATCCGATCGACCTCCATGGAACCGACGTACCTGGTGTAATAGAGGGGCCTGTCATGCTTGTTATGTTTTAACAGCATGTCGTCTTGGGTGAAAGTGATATTTGGGACCACCTCTATCACACTGTGGCATTGAGGACACGCCACTGGTTCTTCGTCGGGGGACTTGAGCTGGGTCAAGTATGCCTCCGCCTGCATCAGCGCTTCACTCAGGGCTAGACGAGTGTCTTGGGAGAGCCTGAGTAGCTCGAAGATGGACAACCTGGCTGGCGTATTGGCTAGTTGGGCCAGGATATCGAAGTTGTTTGGCTTCTCTAAACCTTTGCTTGGAATGTTTTTCACATGTTTATCAAAGCGCACTTCTTTTTGCTTCCCCTTCTCCACCGGGGTTGGTTTTGAAGGACTGATATCTGGTACGACGGGACCTTGCTCTGAAGGTTTGGCCGCTGGAGCGTCCGTCGGTGCACCTTCCTGACTTGCTCCGTAGTCGTTGAGGTAGGCTTTCCTTGAACGGGTTGCAGCAAATACCTCGTCTTCGTCTGATGCCGAAGAAGTCACGATCATATGGCAGGGCCTGTATTTGGAGCTCCTTTTGGATGTAGGCTTAGTAGCCTTAGTTTCTTCTTCGAGCTCTGACACCAAATCTGGATGAACCCACATAATCTCGCCTTGCTGGGTAGTCAGGGGTACCAGGTCGTGATTTTGATCCCTAGCTGGAGGAAGATTGACGATGTTCATCGTTGTCCGGGAGATAGGTGCAACGCCATCCGAGATCTCTTGGGGAGGCAGATTGCCAAACTACAGAGAGATCATGTTGGCCGTGACCGTCTTCTCGGTATTGTGCAGAGTGATGGCCTTAGCATCGATTAACCCATGGATCTTCCTTTTCAGTATGTAACACACCTTTGTTGGGTGGTGTACGTATCTGTGGAAGACGCAGTATTTGGGGTTATTAGTATTGCCGGCTTCTTGGGGCCACCTTAGCTCTGGAAGGGTAATCTTGCGACTTTTGACGAGACACTCAAATATACTAGGGATATCGTCATCGTCAAAAGAGTAGACTTCGACGGGCCTGGAAGTCCCGGGTCTCGTCTGCGTGGTCGCCGCGGTCTTTTGCCTGGACGTATTGACCGTCAGAGCTTCTTTTCCCTTGGAGCTGCGAGGATGGTCGCTGCTGGGAGATGACCTTTTGCCTCTATCGGAGGCGGAGATCATGATGCCATTGTCGCGCGCCTTGCGACCGTTGTCTTCGGCAGCTACTGTCGAGATGATGAACGAGGGTCAATCATGGAACTGATACGGTCCTGTGAACACCGAGACCACGAGAAAGAGGTTCTTCCTGCAAATGTCTACCAATGCAGAGTCGGGAACTCCTGGAGGCATCTGTAAGGTGGCCTGACGAAAATGTTCGATAAAGATACGAACGTCCCCCTTTTCCTTCTGCTTGACTTCGATGAGAGAGGACATAGACATGTCCATTCCTCCCTCATAGAATTGCGTAAAGAATAAAGCTCTGAAGTCTTCGAAGGAAGCAATACAGTTGTCCGCCAAGCTACGGTACCACTGATAGGCTTCTCCTGAGAGACAGCCATTGAACACCCGAGTGAGGAGGGTGTCGTTCCCTTGTAGCAACACCGTCATCATACTAAAATAGTTCATGTACTGGCTTGGTGATGTTTTTCCCTCGAACAGGGCCATAGTCTGAGGTTTATACCTCGGCGGGAAAGGGACCTCCTCCCAGATAGCTGGGTAGGGCTGGTTGATTCCCAGTTTCTTGAGTTGATCTTTGTGCTTCAAGGCGTCGAACTGTGCTTTCAACTCCCGTACTGCCTGCATCGGATTTTCAGTTGGAAGCGGGGCTACGAAGTGGTGCAGAGTTGGTTGTATCGTGACTCCAGCGGGAGGTAAGGTATTCTCTGAGTGAGGAAGCGGAGGAACTGCTGACTCTTGATCTAGCGCAGGCTCTTCGCTCGGGTTGGATGGTGGTAAGTCCACCCCCACACGTATCTGAGTTGGCGGGACTGATGCTTGAGCCATGGCAGTTGCATGCTGAGTTAGCATCATCTGGTGCATATTCTCCATCATAGATTGCATTTGTTTCAGAGATGTCTCCAGTATAGTGATGCGTTGTTCCGCGTTCCCTGACGGTGAAGCTTTCTCGCATTCATCTTCAACGGCTAAACTCCCATCTCCCTGGGTGTCATTGAAGGATTAGTATAGGTCGCTGTAGAAGTCGACTCTACACTTTCTGCCTCTGATTCGGGGGCTTGGCGACCCCCAGCGTCGGAATCAGAAGATGACAAAGCTGGTTGCCGTGACCTTGCGCGAGTGTTTTGGAACACCCCGGCTTCAGCGTTCCTGAGGAGCTCACTGATCCTCCTTCGGCTTGGGGGCCTGGAGGGATGACGTCTTGAGCTCGACCCTCCTCTACGTATGTGTGAAGCCATGTTCACAGATGCATGCGCGGGTTCCTCTATCTGGAAAGACTGAGAGTAGCTCAATCGGTCAAAAACTGACCGTTTTGCTTTAAAACAGCAGCAGTCAATCACAATTTTATGACTATTACAACATTGCTCGCTAGGGGGCATAATAGACATATTGGAAGGTCCCCTTTCGTTACACTTCTGGATTAGATATGCGCGCAAGTCAGGAGGAGTAGAGGAAGAAGACGACGGATTGTTCCTTCTATTTCCATCAGTGGGCATGCGGAGATTGGGCACCATGGTTTTCCCTACGCTACCTGTGTACAACAGATTGGTCATCTGGGTGGCGGATAATCCTCGGGGAGGGTACCTTCCCGTAGCCTGAGCATGCTTTACGTCATGGGACTTCGCCTGGCATAATTTTGAGATTTGCTCAGACTGGCGTAAAGCTGAAGAGGTTCTCAGTCGGCCGTCGGCTTCCCGCGTAATCCGGAGGGTAGGTAGATTGCTTCTTTGTTGGCGTAACGGCCGAGAAGTTGAGTACCCCGCCGCTTGCTCCCCCCTGCGGAAATCACGGCGCTCATCTGGTTCCCCGTAGAGGTCAGATGTTGTCTTGCGCATGGAGCGTGATTTGTACTTCTGATTTGGCGCTGAGGCATCATCAGAAGTTTGGTCTGTACCGCGCGTAGCGGGAGACTGATTTCTGCGCGTAGAGCCCAGTGGATACTTTTGGGTTAGCGCTGAGGCTTTGCCCGAAGTTTTGTCTGTACCGCACGTAGCGGGAGACTGATTCCTACGCGTAGAGCGCAGTGGATACTTCTGGATCAGCACTGAGACTTTGCCCGAACTTTTGTCTGTACCGCGCGTAGCGGAAGACTGAATTTTACGTGCAGGGCACGGAGGGAGCAATGCTACCACCTCATTGGTCGGAGAGATCGGAGAGATCGGAGAGTCCACAGGAATGGTAGAGGATATCTTGGGCATCCAGACCTTGCGCAGCTTCCTGTTGTCTTGGACGGAGAGACAGTGAGAGCTACCCCCGGTTCGAAGCATGTCTTCGTAGGCAGACAGGTCGAATTGGACGACCAGTGTCTTCTTCATGGATCCCACGGATACCGCATCGTGTTGAGCAATTACTTCCTCATCAGAAGAGAAAGACGTCCCCAGCAGAGTCGCCATCTTATTTGTGGTATTAAACGAAAGAATGAAAGTGTATTTCAATGACGGAGTTCATACGAAACCCGCGCCCTTTGGTTTACAAACAAACTTGTACAATTTAATCCTATACGAGGATGTGGGAGTACAATTTATTTAATCTGGGTATAAATTACTATATGTGTCTGATCTGCAGTCGATCACTTTAGCCCTTGGACCACACGATGTTGAAGAAGTGCCGTGGAAGACAGGTAGCAGCTTCGAAGGTTGCAGAAGAGGGTGGATGTACGATGCCAAAGTCGTCGATCCCTGCTCTTTGCCTGAGCTCCGGACTCTCTCTCTCTCTCTCTTTCTCTCTCCCTCTCTCTTGACCTCCGGTTCGATCTTTCTGGGAAGTTCGACCTTGTTCGATCTTCAAGTTTGAAGTTTTTCGACCCTGTTCGATCTTTTAGTTTGAAGTTTTTCCTCCCTTGTTCGATCTTTTAGTTTGAAGTTTTTCCCCTTTTTCCCCATTGATAGGGGTCTCTATTTATAGAGTTTTGGTGACAGTGACCACTCCGTCGATGTAAAAACCGAGAAGTGGAAAGTACAGCACCCTTTTACACAACGGTTAAAATAACCAATGCCTGCATATAGATGACCTTTTGAGTGAGCATGTGACGCGTGTCCAACTAAGGGGACAAAATACGTATATCTGCTGCGAAGATCACGACGTAGAAGCCACGTAGGTAGGTATCCTTTGTGTAGAAGAGGTTGGCGTAGAAGCCAAATGACTGTTACCCTGGCATAGAAGCCGGATAGGCATAGAAGCCGAATAGGCATAGAAGCCGAACAGGCGTAGAAGCCGAACAGGCGTAGAAGCCGAATAGGCGTAGAAGCCGAATGGTCGTAGAGACTGAGTGGGCGTTTGAAGACGAATGGTCGTAGAGACTGAGTGGGCATAGAAGCCGAATGGTCGTAGAGACTGAGTGGGCGTAGAAGCCGAATGAGCACAGATCTTGAATGGGCGTAGAAGCCGCTGCGTACCGTGCCAGAGTACTGATGTGGACGTCTTAGCCGGAATTACGGCTTTTGAAGATATAATCAAATCTCTTGCAGAGATTTACCACCATCTTGTGCATTAAATACGAAGACGTGTTTTGAAGGTCTGCAGCCCTGCAGCGCATCTGTCGCAGAGACGTGCCTCCAGAGAAACTGTCACCGCTCTGTAGAGACGTGCCTCGAGCCCCCTATGAAGTGCAGCTTTTGACGTGGCAGGCGGTTTGTCTGCTGTGGAGCATAAAACAGCTCATGTTCGCCTGTATAAAATAAGGCAGCGTATCCCCTTGTACGCGAAAGAGCAGTTTATGCTGAGGGGACGTCAGTAAACGACGGTTCGGTGATATTTTAACCAAATCCTCTGCATTAAATGCAGAGATCCGCCATCATACTGTGGTGCGCATCCCGAGGGGTCTGTCCTCGTTTCCAGCCGTCGTCTGGGTAGCCGTGCAGCACTTTTTGTCCGGAGTCAGAGGTCAGGTTCACTACGTGACTTGACAGGTTTATTTCGGGGAAGACGAAGCATTCCTCGTACGCTTTTAACGCTGCTTTGGGAGCGGATAAGTTTTACGCCATGGAGGCGATGAAGCACCCCGTGACATACTGCATTTTATGCAGATGGTCCCATCATATTTTACATCATGCTCAGCGAAAAAGCTCCGTTGCACTCTTGATGGCCTTGAGGTCCCCTGCTTTCGCTGCCCTGCATCACCATGTTGCGTAGAGCTATCCAGCGTATTTTTTATGCTTCTACAATTGAATTCACTTACTATATATATATATATATATATATATATATATATATATATATATATATATATATATATATACATATTAAACGTATACTAGGGAATACATATACAATACATATACATATGTATATATTTACTAATTTGAGAAATATACTATATATATATATGTATATATATATACCAATTATATATTATACTTATACTAATACATATACTAACATTAATATGTACATACATACATACTATCCACATACCAAAATACAATACGTGTATACATGCGTACACAACAATCACAAGAGAAATGCTCCTCACCTTGGCTTCGACGTGCACGTGTATGAGATTGGCGATGACGATGCTGATGATGATGTGGATGACGACGATGACGACGATGTTAATGACGACGATGACGACGGCAATGGCGATGGTGACAACGATGAAGGCTGACGGTGTTGATGACAATGTTGACGACGATAATGAAGGTGCTGGTGGTGCGTGTGGTTCAGTCGAGGGGAGGGTGAACGGTGGTGGTGTTAATGTGAAGCTATGGTCGGGGAGAAGTGGAGGTTGGTCGGAGTTAATGGTGGTGGTGATTATGATGATGATGGAGAGGAGAATCCGGCGGGATGAGTCGTGTGTTCCGGTCGGCTAGGCGAGTTCGAGGAGAGGCGGGGAGCTCCGGGCGGTCAGGATCAGCTTCAGGCAAGTCAGATCGACGCTCCGGTCGTTGAGGGCGGCGAGTTGTCATATGGAGTTGACGAGGGTGGCGGAGGACAGTAAGTCGTCGACGAGGGAGATGGCCGGATGGGTCGGGGTGCTCCTCGACGTAGAGGCGGGGATGGCAGCGGGTTTAAGGGAACGGTGAGGCGGAGGAGAAGAAGAGGAGGTTGGGGTAGTTTGGTTCAGTGGCGGAGGAGACGGTGGGTTAGTAGCAGCCGGGGAAGGGGAGGTTGTGATGGCGGTTGACAGGGTTGCAGTGGCATGGAGGATTCGGTCATGCAGATGGTGGTGCGGTGATGCTGGAGGGACAATAGCCGGAGGGAAGGAAGGTGGTGATGATGTACGATGGTGATGATGTACGGTGGTGATGATGTATGGTGGCCGGAGTATGTAGCAGTCTAGATGGTGGTTTGGAGGAGACGCGGTGGAAGAAAGAAGGAAGAAGAAGAAGAAAGAAAGAAGAAGAATGCTACGGTTAGGAGAAGGAGGGAGAAGAGAGAAAGTGGGAGGGGGTTTCCCTAGGTTTTGGGGATTAGGGCCTGCTTGGGAAAGGGTGTGTGAGAAGACATTTTATAGGGAAGGGTGATGGGTAGTGTGTGGTGATGAGGGGTCCTCATTTGAATGAGTGGCTAGGATCTAACATGAGAAATTTGTGTACACACAAAGAAGAGGGGAATTAGGTCGACTAGTCAATGAGTTGAGGGCTTCTTCATTTGGTTTGAACCAATAGGGTGAAGACACCAAGTGCAACATTTGCAATTAAGCCCCTTAAATTTGGGTATTTGCACAAACACATAAATTGATAAAAATTTGGTGGAAGAATTAGTGTTTGGTATTTTGTAGGATGAGGGAGTGTTGTGTGTTTTGTATGGGCTTAATTAAAGGAGGTATTGGGTTAAATTGGGGTTAAGATGGGATTAGTCAAAGTTGGTATCCCCAATTTAATTAAAATAAATTGTTATATGCTCTTAAATTAAATGGAGGCACATGGGGTCTCAATTTGGAGTTACACAAAGGTTGTGAAAGGTGTAGGCTTGGTGTCAATCTTGGACCCTTTAATTGGTCCGGCTAAACGGGTTGAGTTGGTGTCTCAAAATTGATGGCAACGACACAGGTGCGCGACACAGTATTAAATAATGGATTTCGGATACGGGACGTTGTGCAATTAAATTAGAGCACAAGGAATTATGATTTTGATTGACTGAAAAGTCCAGCACCTAAGTTGGCGTGTCAAGTCTAGAATGCAACAACTTGTTAGAAATTATGGGCTCATGTTGGGCTCCGAATATTGCAACAACGGTAGGGTGTAACAATTAATTAAAATCACAATAATAATTACAACCTCCATAATTAAATCCCAAATATTAAAAATTAAATTCATAACCCTATATTTCGGTCAAGGGTTCATCTAGTGGGGTTCTAGGTCAAGTCTACTAGCTCAAACATTAGAGAACACTATATAATATATATATATATATACACATATCATGCAATTATTTAAAATAACTACACACAATACTTATAATTTATAAAATAACAAAAATATCCCTATTTTCAGGATATGGTAGTGACAAGTCTACCCTCCTTAAAAGAATTTCGTCCTAGAAATTTAAAATCCTCAATAGTTTAACCATATAATCATAAAGTAAATCTATATTGTTATTTCATAATTTCTTTCAAAATTCTATAAGTATCATATTCCTGCAAATCTTCAAAATTAAAAATCAAATTTCATTCTTATCACAATCTTCTCCAAAATTTTAAGTTAATTAACTAAATACTCAAAATTTAATATCCAATCCTCTAATTTATATCAAATCAATGTATATTATAAGATTGAATCTTATCCCAAAAATTTGAATTTAACCCTAATCCATTAGCGATCTTACTCTTCTATTCTTTTCTCACACAATAATCAAATAATATAAGACTCGCAAAATCTTCAAATACAACATTCAAATTATAAGCTTAAATTTATATCTTCTAGCCAAATAAGTATACTGATAATCTTCTTAATTCCTCAAAATTTAATGACAAATTCAATTATATCATAATCTTCATAAAAATTAATGATTTATCAAAATCGTTAATACTGCCGTATTGGATTCTCAACTCTTTATTTAAATAAAATTTTATCCTCGAAATTTAAGGCACCTTGTCTCTCTCTGTCCAGTCATAACCTCTTTATTAATCTCTACTACGGTCAAACCCCCAATAATCAAGGCCTAAAAAAATCCTACCTACAACCATACAACATATAATGTAAGAAAACATATATGGTTATGGTATCTTTTATCATGGTATTGCAGTCTCTGTCAGGGTGTACTACTACTACATTCTAACAAGAAAATCATGAATACAAGCTACTGTACTAAGGAATCAATCAATCAATCAAATAGAAAGGACAGAAGGAAAGAAAAGAAAAGAACCTGCTAATACATCACCTGTAGTATCGGTCTTCTCGATCGTCATCGCAAATGCCCCGCCCTGCTGGGGTGGCTCCCTTCGCGGGTGCTGAGCAATCTGCGGTTCCACAGGTGGCCTAAGTGGATCTCTATGATTTGGGTATGCTCGCTAGCCGGGAAGATAAGGAGCTAGAAGACAATCCCTCACTCGATGTCCTGCAGCGCCACAGTGCAAACAAAGTCCTAGCCTCGTTCTACAGTTCTCGCAAAGGTGACCTGCCTTCTTACAGAAATGATAAGTCTGCTGTGTCTCTCTCGGAGGCTACTGTTGATCCTGTTGAACATGAACTGGTACCTGGTACTGCTGTTGATACTGAAACGTCCTCGGCTGTTGCTGAATATGGAAACGCTTGGCCGATCCCGCACTACCATTCGTATCTCTAGAAATATTATGACTCCTCTTAGGCCTGAAATCCAGATCCTTTTCTGCAATCTGGGCATCCATCAAGATATCCTCAAAGGTAGCGGTACGACGACCAGAAGTGCGCGACCTAATCTCTCTCGTCAGCCCCTTCCTAAATTTTCGGGCTCGATCTCCTGGGTCCCGAATCATAGATGATGCAAAACTGCACAAACGACAGAATTCTACGGCGTACTCGTCAACCGACATGTTCCCTTGGACCAAGTCATGAAACTAACTTTCCAAAGTTCTCAAGGCCACGTTGGGAAAGAACTTCTCCTTGAAAATCTCCTTGAAGGTCTCCCAAGTAAGTCCTTGTGTAGTGAGTCTTGGTTCCGTACGATACCACGTGAGTGCGATATCGAACATGTGACTGTCGGTCGCCTCTATCTGCAAGCTCTCTAGAATCTGGGCCAATCGCAGGCTCCTCTCTATATCCTCTAGCCAGTCGTCAGCGTAGAGTATCCCTTCGATACCCTTGAACTCTCGAGGCATCATCCTCTTGAAGTCCAATATAGTGCCTGATCTCTGTTGTTGCTGCTGGCCAGGAAACTGCTGGTGTTGTGCTACTCTCTCCACAGCCTGGAGAGCCACCTGGTGAGCATTCTTCATGCTCTCTCTTATCAGCTTTATCTGTGCCTGGTGCGCCTCTGCTTGCACCCTCTGAGCCTCAGCTTGAACTCGCTGAGCTTCTGCTGTCACTCTCTGGGCTTCTAGCATGCCTTGGATCAAAGTAAACATCTGTACTCCGTCAGTGGGCACACCTCCGGGAATCGAAGTCGGTGGAGATGGGAGGTTCTCTGTCACAGTTGGGGCAATCCTATGAACATGTGGGGGAGGAGGATCCCCAAAAAGTGCAGATCCTCCTAAATGAACAGGAGATGCAGGAGGAACTCCAGAGGTCTGTCCATCAGGTCGAGAGGTGGCAGTCCTCTCTGAAGCTGATGCTCCCACTCTCATAGATCTTGTCTTCGACGGCATCCTGAAGGCAGACCGAAAAGAATAAATTAAGGAAATAGATGCGATATCATCAAGGGAGGACAATAAAATTCTAAGGAAGCAACATTCAGAAGAAAAAATAGGGATAACAAGATAAATAGATTGGAAATATTTCTAGTTGTGATTGAATATTCGCTCTCATCCTAGTATACTATATCCTAAATCGTATCGCAGGCACGCAGTAGTATAACTAAGACGTCACACTACCACGACATCGCACAACTTGCGAAGTCTGACCTGCATGGGCCACCACTAAAAATGTGTCACGACCTGCACCCAAAATTTGGGACACGAGTACGTGGGTACGTTCAACCTACGTCGCAGCATCGGCGGTAGAACGCTGTCTAGGTCAATACTATCTAACCAATTTCACACGAGCATCCAACTCCATAAGGAGACACGGATATCACAATATAACATGAACAATATACTCAATCACACAACTACAGCCCGATAAGATATCGAAGAAATAAGTAATCAAAATGCAACACAAGTCTAAAATAAAAATAATCTAACTCAACAATAATATCCAAGTCTCAACAAAATATGCCAGAGACAAATCTGGTACCAAAATCTGCTAAAAGAAGCTAACTAAATAACTAGTGATCCTGGTTAGACCTTCCGAAATCACACCTGGCTACAAGGTCCAAGTCTGCAGCTACTCTCCCTATGGTCCACAAAATATCGGACACCAGTCCTCTAAGGCGCAGTCTGGAAAAATATTTTCAGTCAGGATGGAGCGAAGTACAACCCAAATAACAGTTCCACTTAATTGATAAGGACTATAAAATAATAAATAGATGATGCCATATACTGAGAGAAGAGAATAAATAAATGTAATGGCAAAATAAAGAGACAGGCAATATAAGCAATATGGTACAGTCAGTGCATATATGAAATAAAAAGAATGAGGTACAATATCATATACAGGTGATATAGTATATGAACTAAAATAGAGAACTATGACTATTCTAAGTGTTTGAAATCGTAGTTTCAAAATATGATCGGCTTGGGAACTTGTACGATAGCTACATGGCCTGGCTAATCATATGTGAGGTGTATGATTAACACTAACAATATCTACACTTGTACGATAGGTATTTGATCACATCTCTCACTAGCAATTTCCTCGCCCCTAACTAGTACTGTGGATCAAACCATGATACGTCATGATACACGATCAATGTCCAATATATCATGTACAATGTCTAATATCAATGTCTAATGTCAATGTCGTTTATAATGTCAATACGATAACCAATGTAACTTCTCATGACTGTAGATCCAATCTATATACTAGTCCGTGTAGCACAGTATCAAGAATCAGATGTAACATTTCTAAATACTGGAATTATAAAAATTATTAAATAATGGAAATTATCAGAGAATGTACTCGCCTGGGATCCTTAGCTGTCAATACCAATGTCCTGCTCCTGAAGTCTCGCAGGACGATCCAATGGTCCTATAGACATATCATATAATACAATATTGCATCAGACATTATACTAGCACATACACAACATAATTGCGCTGAACTCAGCAGCTACACTAGGGTGATACTGGTCAACTAGGGTCAAGTGTGTGTGTCTAATTGCACGGGTGTCGCATTTACAAATACTGTACAAAACAGACAGTCAAAATGATACGGGGCTCGCCAGTACGTTAGTATACATATGGCAGTCAACTCACAATACTCAGGATCACAGGGTCATGTGTAACTACTGAATATCCGCAGCTATACCTAGGGGTCAAGTGTACATATATAATATATATTATTATCTAGTACATAACATTAATACTTATATAATATATATATACCAATTAAATGCATATACCATATATATATGTATGTATATACACTAATTGAATTCACGTACTATATATAAATATATATATATATATATATATATATATACCAATTAAATATATACATATTAAACGTATACTAGGGAATACATATATAATACATATACATATGTATATATTTACTAATTTATGAAATATTCTATATATATATATATATATATATATATATATATGTATATATATACCAATTATATATTATATATATTCTAATACATATACTAACACTAATATGTACATACATATATACTATCGACATACCAAAATACAATACGCGTATACATGCGTACACAACAATCATAAGAGAAATGCTCCTCACCTTGGCTTCGGCGTGCACGTGCATGAGATTGGCAATGACGACGCTGACGACGATGTTGATGACGACGATGACGACGACATTGATGACGACGATGACGACGACGATGGCGATGGTGACAACGATGAAGGCTGAAGGTGATGATGACGATGTTGACGACGATGATGAAGGTGCTGGTGGTGCGTGGTGGTTCAGTCGAGGGGAGGGTGAACGGTGGTGGTGATAACAGTAAGTCATCAACGAGGGAGATGGACGGATGGGTTGGGGTGCTACTCAACGTGGAGGCGGGGATGGCAGCGGGTTTGAAGGGAATGGTGAGGCGGAGGAGAAGAAGAGGAGGTCGAGGTAGTTTGGTTTAGTGGCGGAGGAGACGGCGGGTTAGTAGCAGCCGGGGAGGGGGAGGTTGTGATGGCGGTGGAGAGGGATGGTCGTCGAGGTTTTAGCGGCGCAGAGGATCAGGTCATGCAGATGGTGGTACGGTGATGCTAGAGGGACAATAGCCGGAGGGGAGGAAGGTGGTGATGATGTACGGTGGTGATAATATACGGTGGCCGGAGTATGTAGCTGTCGAGATGGAGGTTTGGAGGAGACGCGGTGGAAGAAGAAAGGAAGAAGAAGAAGAAGAAGAAAGAAAGAAGAAGAATGCTACGGTTAGGAGAAGGAGGGAGAAGAGAGAAAGTGGGAGGGGGTTTCCTTAGGTTTTGGGGATTAGGGCCTGCTTGGGAAAGGGTGTGTGAGGAGATATTTTATAGGGAAGGGTGATGGGTAGTGTGTGGTGATGAGGGGTCCTCATTTGAATGAGTGGCTAGGAAATTTGTGTACACACAAAGGAGAGGGGAATGAGGTTGACTAGTCAATGAGTTGAGAGCTTCTTCATTTGGTTTGAACCAATGGGGTGATGATACCTAGTGCAACATTTGCAATTAAGCCCCTTAAATTTGGGTATTTGCACAAACACATGAAATAATGAAAAATTGGTGGAAGAATTGCTGTTTGGTATTTTGTAGGGTGAGGGAGTGTTGTGTGTTTTGTATGGACTTAATTAAAGGGGGTATTGGGTTAAATTGGGGTTTAAATGGGATTAGTCAAAGTTGGTATCCCCAATTTAATTAAAATAAATTGTCATGTGCTCTTAAATTAAATGGGGGCACATCGGATCTCAATTTGGAGTGACATAAAGGTCATAAAAGGTGTAGGCTTGGTGTCAGTCTTGGACCCTTTAATTGGTCCGGCTAAACGGGTTGAGTTAGTGTCTCAAAATTGATAGCAACGACACAGATACGCGACACATGATTAAATAATAGATTTCGGATACGGGAAGTTGTGCAATTAAATTAGAGCACAAAGAATTATGATTTTGAGTGACTGAAAAGTCCAGCACCTAAGTTGGCGTGTCAAGTCTAGAATGCAATAACTTGTTAAAAATTATGGACTAATGTTGGGCTCCGAATATTGCAACAACGGTAGGGTGTAACAATTAATTAAATCACAATAACAATTACAACCTCCATAATTAAATCCTAAATAATACAAATTAAATTTATAATCCTATATTTTGGTCAGGGGTTCATCTAGTGGGCTTCTAGGTCAAGTCTACTAGCTTAAACATTAGAGAACACTATATATATAATATATATATAAATACACATATCATGCAATTATTTAAAATAACTACACACAATACTTATAATTTATAAAATGACAAAAATACTCCTATTTTCAGGATGTGGTAGTGACACCACTCTCCCCCGTCCAAGGGGGCGGAGGGAGGGGGGAGGGAGTAGATGCCTGAGAACCGACTATCGAGCTTGGTCTGGCCAAGGTGTGGACACCTGGACCTATCTCCACCACCCTATCAGCATCCACCCTCGCGATCACTAACTTCAATCTCTCTTGTGCTGTAGTGAGAACAGAAGGCCCTTCACCCAGAATATAAGGCACCATCCTCGCGATGCTAATTTCAATCGTAAGGTAAAGGCCCTTCTAGCTGATCGACCATAATCGACGATATCAACTGACTCTCCGGGTGGAGAACCCCAGGAAGACAGATGGCCCCTCCACCAGGGCAAGCTCAAAATCTAAATCCAAGGGTAGGTCTACGGACAAAGAAATAAAAGGTGTAATAGAAAGGCCCACCTTCGCAATGGAGCCCACTAGACCCCTAGACGAGGTCGAATCGACTTGCCCTTGCACTTCCCTAAGGGACTGGCCTTTACCTTTCTCTGCAAAGGTCATCTGATGAGTCAATCTACAGTCCTTAGGTATGTGCCCCTGATGGAAGCATTTGCTGCAGAAGACCGACCGATTTTCGTATTCAGCCACTTGACTTATACTTTTTCCTTTCGGCAGTTTGATGCTGATATTATATGGAAAGGGCCGACTAATTTCGATATCCACGAGCACCCTACCTCAACTAGGTCTGGTTACCAGCACAATAACAGATCTGTCCAGCAGTAGTGGAGTGTCGATGCACCACACAAGAGGGAATACTGTCTCTTTCGCAAAGAGGAAATGAGGTAGCCCAGGTAGGGCAACCCAATCAGGAGCCAACCGTAGATTCAATCCTCGGATCAATGTCTAGAGACCATATGAAAATGCGCATAGCTGCATGGGCGATATACCATAGCTCGCGCATCCTTAACCAAAGGAACTCGTCTTCCAAGTCTCGACGAATAAGGAGGTGCTTAGAGTCTATAACTCTATTTGAAACATTCTCAGAGAATCCCAACGACGCAAACACCCACCAAACAACGTCCACAGAAGGTCTCGCCTGGAAGAATTTGCTACTCATGGCAAGGTGGAAGGGAGCGATAAGCAAGGCCCCATCTTTCTCCCCAAATTCAACCATAGGGATGCCATCAAAAATTGAGTGAGAGCTGGGAGGGGGCACCAGCTCTTGAGAAGACCCCACACTAACCTTCGCCTCCAGGAAATACTGTCACAACGGTAGGGGCAACACAAAAGAAGCCGGGGGAAGGAAAGAACTCCGAACGGAGGACAGAGGAGTGACACACACGGAAGGGGGGGCTTCCACGGGGATACCATTCTCCACCGAAGAGCAAGCAAGTGCAACAGAGGTGACAAAAATGCAGGCGAAAGGAGGATAGCCGAAGTATCCATCCAGCCCCCGCTGGAAAAAAGCCCGGCCGTAGGGGGCAAAACGATCCGGCCAGAGCAGTAGGTAAGGCATGGCACAAAAAAAATGATGACAAAGGGTACATGGTCGCCTCACCGTGCGGCCGACGCTCAGCTCTGGCAACCGCGAAGAAAGGAACAACTACAGAAATCATCGGGAAGACATGGTGGGTGAGAAACATAGATAGCGGGGAAGGGGAGTACTGGTGGGAGTAAAGAGGAGGAAGGGAGGGCGAGGTAGAGATGGGATGTTGCTGCCTCCATGCCCGGCCGGGTGAATATGGCGGCCCTAGCGAAGAATCACCCAAAGATCGCCAAGCATTGCTAGGGCCGTCTGAATATATATATATATATATATATATATATATATATATATATATATATATATATATATATATATATATATATATATATATTTGTGTTTGTGTGTGTGTGTTGTGTGTCTCTAGGGCTCTAGCTTAATGGTAGGGTGGGGGTCCCCGGGGGTGGTTGCCCTGGTTCGAGTGTTCCCCCCGTTCGGGATGGCTGGGTTGCGGTGCCATGGTCCCGAGCGGACCCATAACGACAATACATGTGTGTGTATATATATATATATATATATATATATATATATATATATATATCACTACTAGAATAAATCAAATTAGGGACGTCTGAAAACGTCGTTAAATGGCCTAAAAATGTCGCTAAAAAAATTAGCGACGCAATTAGCGACGTTTTAATGAAGTCGCTTTTAAGCTAGTCGCTGACAGAAAAAAATATCGCAAAACATCGCTATAGCGACGTTTTCTAGCGACGTATTTGCGTCGCTAATATTTTTCATATTAGCGACGTTTAGAGACTCAACGTCGCTAAATTAGCGACGTATTTTGTGTCGCTAAACGTCACTAAGTTTTTTCTGTTTAGCGACGTTTCATAAGCCATTTAGTGACATTTTATTGACCTGGCAAATACTGCCATGTCAGCAATTTAGCGACATTCAGTGACGTATTTAGTGACGTATTCAGCGACGTATTTAGCGACGTTTATAAACATCGCTAAATGTCGCAAAAAGACGCTAAACGTTGCTAAATTTTTAGTGGAAAATAAAAAAGGAATATAAAATGGTTTCCAAACCAATCTTTCTGCAGTTTATGAATTCCCAAATTATATAAATAGACCCGGAGAAATCCTCCGTTGAATTCCTTGGGTTCTCCCACCCTTCGGTGGAACACTCAATACCGGTAAATTAACATACATTTAATATGAATAAAACAAATACACAGGCTTATAATAGTTCATAAAAATAGACAGAACCGGAGCAACCCTCGTTGAATTTTCTGGGTACGAAATATCACAAAAGTATATAAAATATCACAGTCACACAATAAAGACAAATAAAAGTATCACAGTAACACAAAAATCATAATATAAAAGTATCACAGTCACACAATAAGCACAATAAAAGTATCACAGTTACACCATAAGTCTTATCCAATTTTTTAATATCTCAAGGAAATCCAATACGATGGGGCAGAATTCAGTCCCTCGGATACTTCGCATAAGCAGCGTCTAGGTGATCAATCTCCTCTATAGGTGCTGGGTGACTGGAACTCCCCCTCTGAGCTGGTGCCTGCCCGACAGTAGGATGTACCACTTTCTCCTTAACAGTAGAAGTTGCCACTTCCTCCTTAGCAAACGCTTCCAATTTAACAGTAGGAGATCTCACTTCCTCCTTAATAATCACTTCCTCCTTAACAGTAGGAGGTACCACTTCCTCCTTAATAGTAGGAGGTACCACTCTCAAGCGACGTGCACGTGCTCGGGTCATGGGTGTCATCTGGTAAGATATATAAAAACAAAGAATATAATTGATAAAAGATATAAATATACGTATCCATATAGTTAAAAAAGATGTTACATTCCACATTAAAAATACAGTATATGTATCGGTATCGGCCATATCGGGTCGGTATCGGCTGATACTAAGTTCAAACTCGCCATCTTTTCTATGCTTTGGTGCCACACTGGATAGAGTTGAATGAGGATGGTGTTATATATATATATATATATATATATATATATATATATATATATATATATATATATATATATATATATATATATATATTCAAATAATAACAATAAAATATGCATTGTAGTTTTCTAGAGGTCTCATAATAATATTTATTTTTGTAATTGATGAGACAATTATTGTTGCAGCATACAAGTTTACAATGTCCAATATTAATTTTATAACAAGTGTCCCAACTAATTCCTTAATTTGGGAAATACTAAATATTTTATAAACTATCCGAATACAAAATTGCAAATACTTATAATAAACAAAACTATAGTATCTAAAGAGATACTTGGTCCCATCTTATATAAAATTCCAAGTGGACACATGCATACTTAAAATAGAATCCAGTCAAATTAAAATCCAAATCTAATCTATTTTAAAATTTTCTAATTACACGCACAAAATATATATAGATAAAATTGATTTATAAAAAACTGCATTAAATTTTGTAAAGGCCATGAAAAATTGATCTATAAAAAATATATAGATAAAATTGGTCCAAAAATTTCTAAGGGTCACTTTTCTAGTCAATTCGGCAAAAAAAAAAAATTGAACGAAAAGGCAAATTAACAAGGGTGTAAAATGCATAGTAAGGTTGTAAATGCATGTAAAACAAAAAATACTTATATATCACAGGTAAACCAATTAACAAGGGTAACTAGTATTTTATTCAATTTCAAAACTACTAAAAACAACACATCGAAATACTTCAAAAGTACTAATAATTTATTAACAATTATTTGCTTTCCGATACCAAAAATCCAATATTCCGATCTGAAACTACCGATATACTGCCGATAACGCCGACCCTGATACTCATAGTAAGGGTCCGATTCTGATTCCGATATCGATACTGCGAACCCAACTTAATTTATGATCCAATGGACATTGGTAGCCAATATTGCCTATGATATCTAACACTGCAATTTTTAGCATCAACTATAGTACCTTCAGGAAATAAAAATCTATTATATAAGAATACAAGATTTCCAGTATAACAAACAATATTGTTCTTCCAATAAAAGTGCCTTACAAGAAGATTAGCCCGCGACATGACATGAACGAAATCATAAACTTTATACAGTGGACAACTGACTATGCGATAATCTGAAACAAATCGGTTGTCTACTAACTGTCCTTACAAAACACTCAAAAGTCTAATTTCTCTCAATGTTTCATAAAACTATCCCCTACTAAAATTTTGAAACCCAACACTCAAAATTACAACAATGTCCTGTGTGTGTCCATGTGTCATGTTTGTGTCCAGTATATGTGTGTGTGTGTGTCCTAGTTATGTCCGGGTCTGGGTTAGGATTTACTGAGCCGGGAGGAAGGGAGGAGGAGCGACTAAGAGAGGGGTCGACGTAAGACTACGCCGGAGGGGAGGAGCCGCGTCGGATGGGGAGGAACCGTGTCTGGGGTCGCCTGTGTCGGGGTTGGGGGGCGAACACGGCCGCGTTGTGGGGGGGGAGGGCGATGGAGGCGGTCGTGTGTCGTGTCTGTCTCAGTGTGTATGTCTGTGACAGTGTGTCATGTGTGTGTCAGTGTATGTGTGTGTCGTGTCTGTATTAGTGTGTGTGTGTCGTGTCTGTGTCAGGATTTGTTTGTGACAGTGTGTGTGTCGTGTCTGTGTCAGTGTGGGTATTATGTCAGTGTGGGTATTATGTCTATGTTTGTGTCATATCGTGTCTGTTTATGTGAGATCTGTGAGAGAGAGATAGGGTTAAGGTTTACCTAGAGGAGGAGGAGAAGCCCGAGGTCGTCGGAGTTGAGGAACCATGCCGGAAAGGAGGAGCCGTGCGGGAGGGAGGCGCTCGGGGGGTGGGGAGCAGGAGTAGGGGCTGTGGGGGAGCCGGTGGGGGGGGTAGGGACGGGGGGAGGAGGAAAACGCCGGAGGGGGGTTCGAATTTTTGGAGATTGAAAAAATAGGAGAAAATAAAATCTTGAACCCTATATTAAAATATTTAACGACGTCATCAATAGACGTCGCTAAACGTCGCCAATTAAAAAATTAGCGATGCCATCAATAGACGTCGCTAAACGTCCTAATTGAAAAGTTTGCGACGTTAGCGACGTCGCTAAAAATAAAAAAAGTCGGTAAATACGTCGCTAAATCGAAAAACTCAGCAACGTTAAAGAAGCTTATAGCGACTATTCTTTAAAAAACTGAAGTGCAGTCGCTAAACGTCGCTATGTGTCGTCAATAACGACGTATAACGACGTTTATTTTTGGAGTCGCTCAAGTCTTTAATATTAGCGACGTTTTATTAAGACGTCGCTAAAAACGTCGCTATTTCATCATATTTTGGTAGTGTATATATATATATATATATATATATATATATATATATATATATATATATATATATATATATAAAATTTTAATTTTAATTCTAATTTTAATTCTAATTTTAATCGTATATTAATTTTAATGTTAATTCTAATATGAATTTTAATTTTAGTTTTAACATTAACATAAAAATTAATATTAAAATATTAATTAACATTTGTCTTTTTTTCAAATTATTTAATTTATATTGGTACATGTGAGAGTACATATGACATGGCTCATTTAAGAATATGAGTTTACGACTCATACTCCATTTTTCCATATATATACACGTACCATGTACATACCGTATCTAGCACTGTACCGGTAACTATGCTTCCGAGATATCTATTATACTGCCACAATTTTGTGTTTGGAAAGAGCAAACACTTTGTTCATACTTCAAGTGTGGCACTTCTCCTGTTGCCAAACACCAGCCAAATGCAATTTAATCAGGATTCTTGCCAATGTAATGAGTAATGATTATATGTAAACAACAAATTTTATGGGGATGATTCGTCGCATTGACGTCATGATAAAGTACCAAGGCATGTGTAATGCGAGTGAAGCTTTGTTTTGTAATCATCACATCAAGAATTTTAGGTACACCAAAGAAAGGAATTAATAGGGTTAGAGGAGACACCTTGCCAATCGTTATTGGGGAAATTTTTGGAACCATCTAACATATTCTCGCATGCATTTGAGCAAATCATCACTTCCACCTCCAATCCATTTGGAAAGAGCCAATTGTATTTGAACCCTTAGCCAGAAAGCATTAGAACCCCTCTTAATCATATCACATATGTGATCATCACAATCCCTTACTTAATCCTATCGATTCTTTTGTGTTTATATTAATTAGCTTATTGATAATGCTTATCATTGATTCTTACAACGTAGGTACTAGGTACTTTATGATTGTGGAAGATTATTGGAGGACATCTACTTCTATTTCAATCTGCCATGGGCTTGTTAAGAATAGAGATTATGAGGAATCGTTCCATGTTATGGTCCATGACACGCTATAGCTTAGGGTAGTGTCAAGTGGCAAGAGCTTGTGGGGCTGCCATCAACATATCACTCATTTTGTAGTTAAAAGTATAAGCTTTAGGCATTAAACAAACTTGGCATACTGTCTACTCAATAAGTTCATTATTCAATCTAAGCCGCTATAGTTAGGGTCAGGAATCAGGATCAAGTTTGCTAATCCTTTCATAGTATGATAGTTCTTCTTCAAACAAACGAAGAAAAGGAAATTTTCGAGTTAGAGCGTTGCAAATTGTTGGGAACGCGGTGAGATTCGAACCAGAGTTGGCACATATGTATTAAAAAGTAATTTTTATGTAAGGCCTGAACCAATGACAATTATCTACACATCATGATTCTACTTCCTATCGATGTGGGACTAAACTATAGACTACGTTGTCACCACCTTTTGAGCGCTCAACCAAAAACGAGAAACAATCCGGCACAAATTCTGTGCTGCCAGCGTTCCTGACTAGTTGTTGCAGACGATGGTCGAAAACTAAACAGGGATTATTAATGTGATATGTAGTTAGGAGTTTGAAATAAAGGTGTTATGCAAATTAACAAAGTATTGTTGGTGATCTATTTTAAACTAGTATGGTATTCATATATATATATAAATTACCAAGGTAATGTTGAAGTACTGAGGACTTGAAAATCTTAAGATGAAGGTAGCACGGTAACTGGGGATAATATATAAATCCCAGAACAAACTCATCAAATACCAGTGATTCCAAATGCTACATCCAAAATTCTTTCATTATAGCAAGCCCCTCCCCCTCGCTCATCATGAACTTTCTAATATTTTCAGACTTCAGGTAGTCGGTCAATATTTTTCCGTCCTTTCTCATTGTATTTTACCCATGCACTGATGTGATCAAGTTCATCCTACAATGACCAAATAAAGATGATTATACTAAATGAGGCAAGTATAAGATATGTTCATTATGTTGGTATAAAAAAAAAATTATCAATGGAAGAAGACAAAATTATTTACTTTCTGAAACCTTCATCTGCTTAAGCGGGGATCGATTTTCTTGATCTGTTCAGCATAAGGATTTTCAGACTTTTACTTAACTCTTTGAATGTAAGAGATCAACTTCAAATAGCTGTATTATCACATTAATTTACCCTGACGACAAAAAAACCGAAGGATCGGTGACAATGTAGAAACACATTTTAATGGATAATCTGGAAATCGGTTAACCATTTTAAACTCATGAGCACCAATTTTTCTTGATTGTGTGATACGTTTGTTTGGTATCTACGTACTAGCGCTTACCTAGTCCTTTCTTGATTAGAACGAGTCCTAAAATGCTGAGATATGTTACCTTTGTTTGTGATTTGGCAACTTCAATGGATGTTTCAACATATTTGGAATATTTTGTTATCATAAGAATTTCTTGTGGAGAACTGGTGGATGTGCTATTCTTAGATTCCTTTCTTTGTCAAATTATACTCTAATATATGATGAAATTAGTATATGGTATGTGTGGATTATAATTCCAAACCAAACCCATTCAATCAAAGTGATTCCAAGTGCTACATCCAAATTCTTGTTTGATTATAGTAAATGAGGTCGACTATCCGATGTCTACATTATTTTACAGATACATTTAAAGGTTGAAATATATAAAGTTCATGACAATTTTTATGCATTCTGAAAGTTTTATTTGATCAGCATGAGTACAGTCTTCCATGTAACACGTTTAATTGATGAACTATAACTTCATATTATCTGTATTTTCGAATCAATTTGCAGACAGAAGGATGACAATGTAGGAACACTACTTTAATACGAAGGGTCGATGATTCTTTTTTTTTTTTTTTTTTTTTTTTTTTTTTTTTTTTTTTTTTTTTGAGTTCAAAGTTATGTTAGTTGTGTGATAGTGATGGAACATTGATTGGCAAGTAGAAGTAGTTCAATGGAAGTTCCATCTTGACGAGAATGAGTCCTAAATAGTTGGTTATTTGGCTATTCTAATGGAAGTTGCAACTTCTTTGGAGTGATGTTATTATATGAATTTATTCTGGAAAACTGGTGAATGTGTTGTTAGATTCTTTTGTTTGTAAAAATATACTATTGATAACTAAGGTAGTTTCATGTGCACAGGTGCACTTGTCCATCTCATTATGAATTTCCCAGAAGTTAACAAGCAAGATTGGACAAAGAATAGAGACCTTGACAAATTCATTCGGAGTCAGTCATGTTCTTCACATTCTAATTTCTTCAACTTATACGTTTCATGTAAAGAAGGGTCACAATGGATTTGAGTAATTCAAACTAATAATAAAATACAAGGTAGACCTTAACAAACTAGGCTTTCTTATTGTGGTTATTGTTGTGTAAAGAAACACCTAAGCTCATTAAACTGAAGCCAAAGAAGAAGAAGCTTAGAAAAGCGAGAGAAAATAAGAAACAAAGATACAAATATATGTGTTGAGAACATTATTATTTTAGGACATGCAAGACAAAAAGTCTTGTTTTGTTAATTAGGTATACCATTGATTGGACAATGAATTGTCACATTGACAAATTTATTTGGAGTCAGTCATATTCTTCCTACATTCTTAATTAATTCTTGATCTTCTACGTTTCATGGAAATTGAGTAATTCAAACTAATAATTCAATAAAATGTGAGGTCGACCGTAACAAAGTAGGCTTTCTTCTTTTCTTGTGGTTATTAATTGCTGGGTAAAGAAACACCAAAGCTCATTAAACTGTATCAAAAGAGGAAGAAGCTCAAAGAAGCGCGAGAAAAATAAGCAAAGATCCAAATATATGTGTTGAGAACATTTTTATTTTTGGATAGACAAAAAGTCTTGTTTTGTTAATTAGGTATTATACCATTGATTTTCATTTGGCCAAGAGTTCGTTCTAATTAGTGATCAGTAATTGAGTGTGGTAATAGAGGAAATATCTTTAATTAGGAAGTAGATAACTATATCCTTAACATCTTAGGCAAGATGAAGTAAAGAAAAAAAAGGATTGGTTTTTCTTTGAAGTTGCCGAATCAAATTGACTTGGTGTTTATATCAAGTTATCCACTTTTACGTATAAAGAGGAAGGAGCTAGTCTCACTTGGTAAAATATAAATGTATTCAACAACATGCAAAGCAGTAGAAGCAAAGAGCAGTAGCAGCAACTGCAAGCTGCAGCAGCTAGCTAGCAGCATGCTGCAAGCAAGTATAGAGCAGCAGCAACTGCAGCAGTAGCAACATGCAGTGCAACAGCAACAGCATGCAGCAGCAGCAACAGCATGAGCAGCAGCAGCAAATCATTAAGCCTGCAGCAGCAGCTAAAGCTTCAGCATCAGCAGCAAGAGGAGCATGGGCAGCAGCAACAACAGCAAGATAAGTTTGTGGTTAGTTAGTTTTATAAATATTTTAGCTAGTTAGCTTGATGTATAGTTTATTAGTTAGCCTATTAATAGTTAGTTAGTTACTTGTTAGTAGTTATATATATATATGTACATTTTGTTATCTAGTAGTTAGATATATATACTAGTGATTACTATTAGTGATATGTATGTATATATATCTCTAGTTAGTGATATGTATTATGTATGTATATATGTATATATGTATTGGCATGTTAGTAGGTAGCTAGTAGTATTGTATTAGTTAATGCATGTTAGTTATAGTTTAGAGTTTTGGGTAGTTAGTTATATGTTAGAATTCACATTACCTTGTGATACCAATGTAATGTCAAGGTATTGATGGATACTCGAGGTATTGGGTTTGAGTATCAAGATTGGTGTGTTGTTGTGTGAAACCGCATTGGTTCAAAGCTAAGGTATCCACTTAGTATTAGTTTAGTTAAGAATATTATATATTGTTGATGGTATATATGTATTATAATATTTTCTTTATCAAATTAATTATGTATCTTAGGATACAGTATCTTATTGGTTTTCTAGTATCTTAGCATAGCTAGTGTAGCCTAGTTACATAGTTTATGGACCCAATATCCTAGAGATAGACTCATACAACCTAGAAATAGCTAGTTTGACCAAGTTTGACTTGGAGTTGACCTAGTTTGACTGTTTTGACTTAGAAATAGTTTTTTGACCTAGAAGTTGACTAGATTAACTTATTTTTATTCCAAAATTTTGTATTGATATAATATTCCATATTTAGGTCTTCGAGGCACCGTACCGGACATCTTTGATACTGTTCACCAGATTTTAGGCGAGTATATTCTCTGATAGTGTTTCATTTATGATATCCTCTATGTCTCTTGTATCTAGTGTAGATATCATTAATTTTTTGACACGATGGTTACACAAATTGGTATCCGGATCTCGTCATAAGATATTATTCCTTGGTATTTATGGTGTATCTTGTGCAAGCCTTGTTTTCTTGTTCTTCTTTTACATGTACAGACACTGATTCATGGGGAGACTTGCTACCTTCCCAAAGAATCCCATGTCATGACGTACCATGGTTGGATCCACTATACCAGTCGGGGATGGGGAGTATGTAGTGTAGATATGTGATCATACCCACCTTGTATCATGTCTTGTTCATTGAATAGTGTTAATCATACACCGCACGTATGATTAACCAGATCATAATTCTTGTATCAAGTTTCCAAGCCAATCACATGTTAAAGCTGGTACTAACTCACTTAGTCATTAGTATTTCTTATTCATTTCCATATTACTCATGCTTGTATTTATTTTTATTATTTTCTTTATTGCATATCTCTTGTATCTGTATATTGCATCTTGTATATTCACATCTATTTACTTTTACATAGTTTATATTATTTATTAGAACTGTCGTTAGAGATGTACTTTGCTCCTTTCCTAACTGGATATATTTTTCCCAGATGACACTGAGGAGTGGTACCCCACTCACTACGGGCCTCAGGACGGGGTAGTCTTAGAGCCAGAGACCGTGGCTCAGGGGGGTCTCATCCCGATTGAGACAGACGACCCAGGACTCGTACCTTAGTAGTTAGTTTTCTTTTATACTGGATTTGTCTCCAGAATTGTTATCAGTATTTCTTGACTTATTGGATATTATTTTGGTCTTGTGAGTTGTATTTGTGACTCTTCTATTCTTTTATCATATTCATGCTTTATTCCATCTATAGATCTGTGATTGAGTATATTCATATTACATTGGTGGCATTGTTATGTCTTGATTATTAGATAGATAGTTTACCGAAACAGCATTCTACCGTCGATGCTGCGGCGTAGGCTGGACGTTGTTCACTACTTGCATCCCTACACCGGGTGCAGGTTGTGACAATATGTTATCATACCTATAGCTTGTGTGGTACTGTAGTCCGTGGTTACTAGCTAATCATACACTTCACGTATGGTTGAGCGAGCTTCCTTTTATTTAGTATAGTCAATGCTAGGCCCAAGCCGACCACATATCACAACTAGTATTTCAAAACACCAAGATTATTGCGTTGCCCTCTATGACATTTCATATATACTGATACCTGATATGTTTCTTCTAGTTATTCATTTATCAGTTTTTCTTTAATGATATTATTTTAGTATTTTTCTGACATTACTTGCTATTGCCGTGACTTGATTTTAGTTATATTCTCATCACTATTTCTTTACTATTACTGTTTCGTAGCTTCTATCATATAAATGGATCTGCTGTTAGAAATGTGCTTCGCTCTAATCCTAACTAGATAACATTTTTAAGTATGAATTTAGAGGATTGGTGTCCGACTTATTATGGACCATAGGAGGGAGTAGCAGCAGCCTTGAATCTTGTAGTTCATGAGTGATTGCCAGGAAATCTAGACAGAGTCACTAGTTACCTTAGCTATCTCTATTTAGTATTTTGGTATCGAATCTGTCTCCGACATTTACTCAGACATTGGGATGTTATTATTTGATACTAAACTTGATGTTGTGTTGATTAGACTTATCTAGACTTGTGTTTGGATATCTTTTCTTATTACCATATCGTACCATTTATTTTTCTTATAGATTCTTTTGATTGAGTATTGTCATTATATTATAATTTTATCTTGTCCTCCATATGGAATTGAGATATCATTGACAGGTTAAGTTTATATTATTGTGGGATTGATAGTTAGTTATTATTGAACTAGACAACGTTCTACTGTCGATGTTGTGACGCAGGATGGACGTACCACGTACTCGTACCCCAATCATCCGGGTGTGGGTTATGACAACTTAGCCAACACTTACAGTTCATTCCGGGAGTGCACTGTCAGATCCTTCTAAATATAGAACAGTTGTTGGTTGTCACCAATACTTGTGTCTCACTCGTCTTGATATTGCATATGCTGTTAATAAATTGTCTCAATTCATGCATCGACCTACTTCTGATCATTGGAATATTGTCAAGCGTTTGCTTCACTATCTTTTTGGTACTGCTGATCATGGTCTTGTCTTGCACTGTCATCCATCTATATCTCTTCATGCCTTTTCAGATGTTGATTGGGCGGATAATAAGGATGACTACACCTCTACGAGTGACTATATTTTTTATCTAGGTTGCAATCCGATATCTTGGTCCACCAAGAAACAACGCACAACTACGCTTCTCAACTGAAGCTAAATATCGTTCTATTGTTGCTACATCTGCTGAGTTACGTTAGATTTGTTCTCTTCTAAATAAGTTTGGCATTTGTATTCCTGATGCTCTGGTTATCTATTGTTACAATATTGGTGCAACTTAGCTCTGTTCCAATCCTGTTTTCCATTCACACAAGAAGCATGTTGCGATTGGTTATCATTTTATTCGGAATCAAGTACAAAGTGGAGGTTTATGTGCCACCCATGTATCCTCAGTTAGCTTATATCTTGACCAAGTCTCTTTCATGCACTCTATTTCAACTTTTGAATAGCAAGATTAGACCCTCCACAGGAGCTCCATCTTGATGGGGCGTATTGGAGAAGTTAATTTAGTAATTCCTTAATTGTCTATTTCCATTCTAGAATTACCTTATTAGAGAAATTTTTTTTTTTTTGGAATTATTTAGTTTGTTTCCTATTTTGATTTGTGTAGAATTTAAATTTGCAACAAATTTTATAAATTAGGTAATTAGCTAGATTTAAAATAATTAAGAAATGTCGAACTTGAGAAATCCTTGTGGTTACCGGAAAGAGGCATAAGACCATGGATAGTGGCAGAAGATCAGTGGATCGAGTTACGGGGGTGTATTATTCCTTACATTTATAAATGGTGGGAGTTGGGGGATAGTGGACCCAAAAGACATGCAACGCAGCGTGTACGAGGTCTCGAAAGTTACGCCGAGCATTTAAAAAAAATTGAGAAATCTTTTCAATCTCCAAAGATTATGTAATGAGCATTATCAAAAAAAAAAAATTTAGAAATCTTCTCAATCTCCATAGATTAGATAATTAACTAGATTTAGAATATTTGAAAAATCTTCTCAAACTCATCTTGTAAGTGTATATATAGTCAATTTTTATTTAATAAAATTAAGCAATTATTTTCCAATATCAATAACTATATATCTGCAACTAATTTGGCTCCAAGAAATAATTTATAAAACACGCCACAAAAATTTAGGCCCAAAGCAATTCCATTTCTTGTTGGGGTAGTCATTAGTTTGACTATTTGGGCCAAGCCCACAAGGGGCAGATGTAACCGAAGAATTTTTGTAAATTTTGGCTACCTGGCTGGCATTGCTATTAAATTTGGATTTTCTTGCAAAAATTGAAAAGAAGTAAAGATTATAATCATATATTAATCAGGAACAAAATTAGACAAAGTAAACAGTTTTCTTTCTTCAAACTGAATACATAAAACTTGAAGTCACAGACAAAATCAAGTCCCAGCACCTCAACTGGTTATAGAGTTGAATGCAGTTGGACTCGGTGAGTTTGGAGAGCACGTCCATGAAGAAACCCTTGTATCCCTCCATGTCAAACCCCAGCCGCTCTGCTTCAACGACCTGGCGAGCAAGAAGTTCGACGAGCTCGTATCTGTCACCGCGCGAAGACGACGGCGACGACATGGACAAGATCACCCTCTCCATTGTGTCCCAGAGGCATCGCTGCATCGCAAACGCTACGCTCTTCTTCATCTTCTTCTTTCGGTTCGGCTTGGACCGCTCGTTGAGTGGGACTTCTCCGCCATTGGTACTGTTGGAGGGGTAGCAGCAGCTCCAGATCATTATGATTACAAGCATACAGGCTTTGGTTAAATGAAGTGTTGGTTAGTTTTTTTTTTGTGTGTGTGATATATATAATTTTGGTGAAGCCAAATTAGGAAAAGTGTAGAGGTCGGTGGAGCATATAAAATCTAATTTAATTAATATGTTGCTTTTAGGAAACCCATATATGTGCCTTTCCTATGGCATTGCCATTAAATTTGGATAGTAGAATATTTTAGGAAACTCACGCGCCTTTAATAATTACTTTAGTTCATATGATATTTCCTTAACAGCTGCTACCAAATGCATTCACAATGGAACAAAATCTAAGGTTTCCAAAATCAGTAACATGGTATATACACACTGACCAATCACCAAAAATACAAACTTAAACATAGATGTTGGACCCTTTTTGACATTTTAAGAACTTTGTTCCAATACAAAAAATTAACCTTTATTAATTAGTATAAAAATATTCTAATCATAAATTATTTTTTAGATGTCGTAATTGAAGTTGAATACTTTTATAATGGTTTAAAATTACATAAGAAGAACTTAACCATAATTTTTTAATTATATTTAATGATCGAGAAATTGATTTTATTCATATTTCTCATTTTATTCTAATCTATCTTTATGCAATATCTTGTATTCATGTTTGTGAAATTTGAGATTAAATCATTTTCTACTTTCTGATCGTTGAGTTTGAATTCCTCCATTTCAGAAGTCCAACCAAAATATAAAATTATTTAAAAAAGATTGGAAGAAAAATTATCCATTTCTTAAAAACAAATATTAAAACAATCAAAACTAGAGATATTCAGAAAATTATTTCCAAAAAAATGTTGGAAGAAAAAAATATCCATTTCTTAAAAACAAATATTCAAACGATCAAAACAATCAAATAAACAAAAAATTTACTGTAGCAAAATAAATTTATATTAATTTCATGCAAACAAAACAAGTTTGTAAAAATTTGAAAAAAAGACAGAGTCCGCCAACTGTGTTGAGGGAAACACGACTGATGTATACGTAGGCAGGAAAAAAATAAAAAAATTAAAGTGGTGCACACAAGCCAATTTTTGCAAACATTGTTGGCTGAAATTGGGAGAGGGCCAATTTCAGCCAACACAGTTCGCGGAAATTGGGTGTGGGTACCAACGGGTTCATTTGATTGGTTCGGTTGGTTTGGTTGGATTGGTTTGTTTGTTTGGTTTGTTTTAATTAGTTATGTTTTGGTTTTATTTATTTAGTTTTTTTTTGTAATTAGATTTAAGAAAATATATTTTAACGAAATAAAATTAAAATAAATTAATTGTAAATAAAAATTTAGAAATATTTTTTTTTGGAAATTTGTTTTCAGAGCATCAAAATTTGTATAAATTTTATCTAAAACATAAAAGTTTAAAAAATTACGAAAAAAACATCAATTGGACGTTTATATTTTAAAATATTATATTTCTATCGTTAATTTTTTTGCCGTTAACAGACGTTAAAAATAATAATAATAATAAAAATATGCCGTAAGAATATTACGTCTCCCGTCGAGCAGACTTCGAGCGGCCATAACTATTTGCTTTGAAATCGTTTTTCGTTAAACAATAAGTCGATTTGTATGTTTTCGACGAGAGTAACACAAATCGTGTAGAAAAAAAATTTATCCGAAGCAAGACACACATGTTACAGGCAAAAATATAAAATTAAAAACTTTAAAGTATCATAACTTTTGACAGAGAGGTCGAAACAAGGTCCAGTTTGTGCCAAAATGACCATATCGAAAAGTACTATGGGATAAACGGTTTTACCATTGTGCCAAAAAAACGATATTTGGACCTCCAAATTTTACTTTTGGTAATTTTGTTTCGAATATTTAAAATTTACTATAGCGAAATTAATTTATATTGGGTGTGGGGGCCCTAGGATTTAAAACGATGTTTCGACCACCAAAATTTTTTTTAAACAAAATCGAAATAAAATTTCTTAAATCTAATTACAAAATAAAACTAAATAAATAAAAACAAAAACTAATTAAAACAAACTAACCAAACAAACCAACCTGTAAACATCCGAATTTTTCAAAAAAAAAAATCGGGAATTTTCTGTTATTTTTTAGCTAATTAAAGTAAATGTTTTTCTGAATTAAATATTTTTAAGTATTTTATTAAATATTAAAATATTATATAATAATATTTTTGGATGAAAAATAAATAATTAGACATAGTGTATTTTTCTGGATTTTATGGGACCCCAGAACTATTTTTTAAAGACCTAAAATTATAAGTTTTAAATAAACCGAATTAAACCCAGTTGAACCGAACCGAACCCAACTAAATAAACCAAAACTTGAACCAAATTGGACCAACCCTATTGGATCGGGTCAGATTCGGATTTGAACCCGACCCGCTAACCCGTCCCCGACCCTAACCCTATTGGATCGGGTCGGATCCGAACCCAAAACCCGACCCGACCCACTACCCGACCCATTACTGTAACTGCTACAGTAACTGAGAGTCCCCCGACTCTCAGCCTTCTTCCGCCGTTTCTTCCCTGGCGCCGCTTCTCCTCCCCACAGCCGGCGACGCTCCGCCTCCCCGGTCGTTTCCCCGCCGACTCTCGACCTCTCCTCTCCCTGAAACCGCCGGCCGTCCTCCCTATAAAACCCCACGGCCAATTCTCTCCACCACCATCATCACCACTTCACCCCTCCGTCGTGAGCCCCACTCAGACATCCGTCGTGACCCACGACCCCGGCCGCTGCCACCTTCTTCCTCCGACGACCCGACGACGACCTCCACCTATAAAACCCTAGACCCACGATCTCAGCCCCACCGAGCAGCCGCCGCCATCCTCCGGCGCCACCCCGCAGGCCGCCGAGCTTCCCCTCCGGCTGACCCGAGCCCCTGCCGTCGAGCTCCGCCACGGAAACCCTAGCAGACGCTGACTGGCCGAGCACCGCCGTAGCCGCGTCGCGCCTCTACGTAAATGCATTTTCATTCGTCTCCGACATCCTGTTCAGGTAAAAATTTCTCTCTCCTCGGTGCCTCATTTTCTGAACCGTCTGTTGTGACGCGTTCCCTGTGTGACCCTCTCGAACCCCGTGCAATTAGACAGGGGTATCGTGTCCTGTGCCGGTCGTAAACCGCGACGTAAAATCAGGAAAATAAATCCCCAATTTCTGAAAATCAAATATTGTCCCGAACTCCCCAGTTCACGACCGTTTTACGACCAACCTGATAAATGTTTTCAAAATTGGCTTGAACAGTTATTTAGACCACTTAACCAAGTTTTAAACCCAATTTTTAGTTTATTTATAAATGTATATATATGTATTGATATGTGTATCTCTAAGTGTTATGTATAAATGTATGTTTATATCTATAGATATGTAACATATATGTATAAATATATATATATATATATATATATATATATATATATATATATATATATATATATATATATATATATATATATATATATATCCATAACTTATATATATATATATATAAATTATGGATATATATATATATATATATATATTTATTGTATACACCCGAATTTTTTAGAATTTGAAATATGAATTTTGAGATTTTTCTTTAATTTTTAAATAATTATAATAAATGTTCTTCTGGATTAAATATTTTTGTGAATAAAATTAAATATTAAAATATTATAAAAATAATATTTTTGAGTATAAAATAAATAATTAGACAGTGTCATTTTTACGGAATTTATTGGACCCAAAAATTATTTTTAAATACCTAAAACAATATTTTTTAAATAAACCAAAATGAACCGGATTAAGCCAACCTGAACCGAACCAGACAGCCCAACCATAGCGGGTCGGATTCGGATCTGAACCCGTTAACACGTACCCGCTAAGACCCGACCAGTTAGGTAATTACTACAATAACCCATCATCTCCCTAGAATCTTCGCCTCCCCTCTCCGCCGTTCACCGGCCGCTGCGCCGCTCTGACTTCCTACCGTTTCGCCGCCGCCACCCGCCAAGACCCCTCGCCTCCCGCAATCGTCTACTGACCATCTCCCCGAAAGACCACCTTCCTACAACCGCCGCCCTCCTCCCCTATAAAACCCTCTTCTCCGGCCACCCCAACACCCCCAACGCCATCGCAGCCACCTTCTTCCTCCGCTGAGCTTCCTTCCTCCACCGATGACTTCGCCGCCTCTCTGTCCTGAGCTTCTCGGGCCCACCGCTGCCAATCCCCGAGCTGCCATCATTTACCACCACTACGTCTCCTCCTTCGAGACGACCCGAGCCAGTTCGGTGAGTCACCACGAGCACCCTCGACCCCAAGCCCCGCCTCCGTCACGTCTCCAGCTGTCGTATCCTCCGCTAGCCCGACCCTCCAGTCGATGAGCTCCACCGGCAACCTCCCCGAGCAGCCGTCGCAGTCGAGCACAGCAGCCATACCCGCCGACGACGAGCACTGCGCCGCCTCCGACCGGCCGAGATCCGCCGCGTCGTCTACGTACGCGTTGAACAATCGATTTCGACCCCTGTTCAGGTGAGAATTTCTCTCTCCTCGTTGTGTCGATGTTTGAACCGTTTATTGTGACACGTTCCTTATGTGACTCTCTCGAACCCCGTATAATCAGTTCAGGGTATCATGTCCTGTGTCGGTCGCAAACTGCAACGCAAAAACAGAAAAAAAACCCTATTTATTTAAATTCAGAAAATTGTCCCGAACTCTCAAGTTCACGACCATTTTACGTGCAACCTGTTATTAATTTCTAAAATATACTTAAACAGTTAATTAGATAATATAACCATGTTTTAAAACCCTGTTTTAGTTTAATTTATGCTACTGTAGATTATAATTTATTCAAAGGTGAAATTGACCAAAAATCTGGTTATTCAAAACCCTAAAAATTTTTGAACTGGGTGCACCCCGCTAAATGAGGTAACTTGGTCGTGTGAAAATTTTAATGAAAGGTACGCACCGTCAATACGAACGTGAGAGATTTCATAGAAGTTGATTTGGATGTGCGTGCACACCAAAATCAACGCGTATCCGTCGACAACGTCCGTATCGGTCCTATTCTAAAACTCATTGTAACTTTGTGTGTGCTCGTTATTTTGAAACAAAACTTATGCCATCAGACTCGTAGCGATACGCTGGTCCTGTGACCCAAGTTTGGTTCGATTCTGAGAACGTTGACAAAATCCCTTGTCGTGGGCCCCACAACTCCACTTGAAGGGCGA